>JAHLKD010000140.1:0-91710 GCA_025526935.1 Cladochytrium replicatum
CTTCACGTTGAAGAGTTTCCACCAGATTCGGGCATGTGGCGCAGCATGTGACACGTTTTGTTTCCCACGGTTGTCTTCACATAGACATCACCTTGGTTTCTGGACACAGCATACCATGAAGAGGTTTCCTTTCGATCTGTTACAGACCAACATGTGTCAACGGCTTTTGAAGAAACCACTTGCGCCAGTTGAATCTGGATTTTTTGTGTTATATACCCCTATCGTAGCTGGTGTTGCTAGTGCACAAGCTTCCACTCTTTTGTCTTTGGGTTTTGTCATGGAGGATCCCTGATTTTTGCATTCATCAGCTTGCACTCTCAGTTCCTTGACACTTACCATTAGAACGTTGCTAGTTAGTCTCGTTCACCGCTTCTGCACTTGCATTGTTGTTTAGCTTTGCACCTGCGCTTTTGCTTGCGATTCCACCACACTGGGGTTTCGTATGTTATGGGCCCATTGTGGTCTACCTTGATCTTTGATCTAGAATGCCTGAAATGGTACGAGCAGAGTACTCTATCCCTTTGGTCCTTTCTAAATTTCGAAGTCAGTCATATTGGATTGGGGTTGTGTAAGTTTAGTTGTGAACTCCACACGCATTCCTTCTGTTTCTCTATCGTATGTTTTCTTTTTTTGTCTTTTTTGATGAGCGATACATGGTGACCCAGTGTATCGTCTTCGAGGCGGCATCTGTTAAAAACTAGCATATCAGACTGTTTGCTATATGGGTTATCCTTTGGGTTGTCTTTTTTTCTCTTTGACCTGAGAGTTTTTTTGTCAATCCCTCTTCATTCTTATTTATGGACTTGTATTTCATGTATTTATTTCCATGTTTGGCAGGTCCTGTGTGGAGTGATCTTGGCATTTAGTGGGGAATGTGGTGTGGCTTGGTCCTTTGAGTTGATGTGACCAATGTCTTTGACCACAGCATTCCCTGGTTGCCTGACCAGCTTGGGTGTAGTGTACAGCCTGTCGGAGTATTAGGCATATACGCACCTGGGAGAACAGGTACTGGGCCAAGAGACGGAACCTGGAGCTGTTGTGCTAGCTACAGTACAGCTAAAGACGCCCTACCGCTGCCAGGAGAAGCCCTTGGTTTTTAACAAATCTCTTGCAATTAAGATCAGAGTTTATGGTACAAGAAATCATGTGGATGTTGCAACTACCCTAAATAATATGGCCTTGGTTGCAGATTCCTTTGGGGAATATAACAAAGCAATGCAGCTTCTTCAAGAGTCATTGGCAATTAACATGAAATTGCACGGCAATTGTGAGAATGTAGACCAGGCATCCATACTGGACAACATTGGAAACATTGCTTTTTCTCAAGGAGATTTTGAAAAGACAATGCAGTGTTTTGAGGATGAACTTTCCATATTGTTAAAAGTGTATCGTTCAAGAGAGAGAGAAGAGGTTGCTTCATTACTAGATAATATGGGCTCTGTTGCACAATTTCTTAGTGATTTTAAGAAAGCTATGCAGTATTATGAAGAATCTGTTGCCATCAAAATCAAATTGTTGGGGAGTCGTGAACATGTAGAGGTTGCATCAACATTACACAATATGAGCACATGCTTATACAAAATTGGTGATAAACTTGAATCAAAGAAGTGTGCAAAAGAAGCGCTAACTATATATTTGTTGCATCATTCAGAAGGAGACCATCACGTCACCTCTCTGAAAAAGTTTCTTTCACAATCATTTGGAAGCGATCCCTAACATGCATTTTGTGTTTTTTGTTTTGCTTTCCGGAAATAGATTAGACACTCATAATTTCATACACTATGGCCTTTTGAAACTGTTGAATGACACTCAAGAGTTCACCCCCACCACAAGACAGATTGAGACTTCAATTAGTTCTGGTGCTTTTACCTTGAAGAGTAGAATCGAGGAAGTGGACGTTGCTTGCATTAAATATTGAAATTCATGGATATGCGACGTTAAGAGATCAAACCAAGCTCAATAAATTTGCACCGAGCTCAATAAATTCGCACCAAGCTCAATAAATTCACACCAAGCTCAATAAATTTGAACCGAGCTCAATAAATTCGCACCAAGCTCAATAAATTCACACCAAGCTCAATAAATTTGCTAAGGTGAAATCATTTGGAGCATCAACATCTGGAGGTCCTTTAACTTCCCTTCAACATCAGGTTTTGCCCACAGTAGGTCCTTTCGCATAAAGACAGGTTTCCTTCCACCATTGCAAAGAACACTCGTTTTTGCTCAGAACATTTTCTGTGCACTTCAACGTCAATCCACTCTCTTTCTACCAAATCCAAGGTTCTTAATATGCAAATTTTGCTTGCATCGTCCATGGATCAGTGGCTCCAACACAGCAGTCCGCTGCTTTTCTACCAGTTTAAAAATGGGATAAGTCCTTTATTGCTCCGTGAAAAAAACGCTACTCTCGAATTTGGGAGCCAAGCCCACTGTCGACCCACCACTCGAGATGTGCGTGCCACTCTTTGCCAGCCCTATCCATCACCTTTACGCTACAATCAAGATTATCCTCGCTACCAATCAAGCACATCCTCATATCCCTTGTAGCCCGAAGTGTCCAAAGCTGATACGCTTGTCCTCGAGTCCTGTTCAGTCCTCTTGAACATTGATCGCTGTTTAATCCTGTGCATTGTCCACCTCTCATCATTGGCCATTGACGCTCGCTGTTGAGAAACAGCTCCTGCAATCGAAACAGCTTGGCACATATGCTATGCTCAGATTTGATTGTTGCCTGCTTGCCACTTGTTTTAAGAGATTTCTTTATATTTTTACAAATTTCAGTATATTTGGTTGTTTAGTAATGGTTGTCTACAAGTATCATTTTTTCCAATACATGGACTTTAGTTCTTCTCCAACTTGTAATTACCCGGAGGATCCTCGAGAGAGAGAACTCTAGCACGCCAAGGGAATCACTCACATAGGTACAACCATAGCCTGCGCTAAACTGACGCAGCCATATTTCCTTGCCCACTTGACATTGGTGGAAGTATAGGAATGTTCGGGATGGTGGGTTTCGAGGTAGAGGTTGATCGACTTCGATAAGTCCATGAGCAATTGCATTTCTAGAGAGATGATATTGTGGATGAGGAGAGATTGAACATGCTGTCTTCTGAGGTGCAATGTAGTTGTGAATGCTGTTTTGGGATCATCAAGGCTCAGGCCCAGCAGAAAAAGGATCTTGTCACAATCTCTGTTGCTGTCACCATATGCAGTATCATTGCTCAGTGGCTCTGATATGCAATGCTGGGTGTCAATAAAAGCAAACTATTCAGCGCTGATTGTTGCATTACAATGTCATCCATGTATGACTTACGGCTGAAGGAGGTGGAGATCATATCTAGCATGTGCTAAAATAGAATCATACAACCAATAAATATCAAACAAACCAAAAATAATCGAACCTGCAAATATAAGTCGGCCCATTATGATTAGGAAAGCTCACCAAAGAGGAAAGCTATAACTGTACGAGGAAAGCTATAACTGTACCATGTGATCGATTCCTGATTGGTGGAAGGATGGCGGATCATGAGGAGGAAGTTCGACAGAATATGTTTCCAATGTGATGGTTCAAAATTTAGAGTGCGACAGGAGTATAATTAGAGAACAGACCCAGTTCCCTAGCAAGATATACGAAAAACAGACTAATTGCCCTCCAAGACGACCTCAATTAGATTGCGAAAGAGATCTTACCACTCGATAACAGGCTGCTTCTCATGCTGTCACCACAAATTGAAGACACCGCATCTCTTGCACAAAGCTTCATCAACGGGTTCGATCGATATATTTAAGTTGAATAGACGTTGAAGAGGCCCAACATAAAATGTTCAATCACGCAATTCAGACTGCGAGAGCTTGGACTCCAACTTGGAAAGCTCCTTTTGGCTTACTGCGTCCAGTTCATCCAGGACCTGCCAAAAGGTAAGTCAGCTATCAATCAAAACTATATTGACGCAAAATGATTACCTGCTCAACGCCCTCGACTTCAGGAATATAGTGCTTAAAATAGGAAAACAAAGTTAGGTGACGACAAAGTTTAAACAGTTGTCAATTACCATGAGCATGTTTTCAATTCCCGTCTTCAGCGTGACCACAGACGAATCACATGTCCTGCATGATCCCTTCAGCTTCAACAACACGATCCCATTCTCAAAACCCTTGTACTCCACATCCCCACCATCCTCCTGAATCGTCGGCCTGATCCTCGTGTCCAACAACTCCTTGATCATCGCAACTGTTTCCGAGTCCTCAGGCAAGATCGTTGTGTCGCTCTGCACCGCACTCGAGTCCTCGACGACAAGTTTCCCCGATGCGAAGAAGTCCATGATGGATGCGTAGATCTCAGGCTTCATGAGCTGCCACGCGGCATCGGTGTCCTTTGTGACGGTCACGAAGTCCGGGCCGAACATGATGGAGCGCACGCCGTCGATGCGGAAGAGGCTTTTCGCTAGTGGGGATGCCATGGAGTCGCGTGGAGTTGTAAATTCGAGTGTCTGGTTTCCGGAGAGGACTGAAACACCTGGTTTGAATTTGAGTGAGTCGGCATTCGGGGTGGACTCTGTTTGGATGAACATCGAACGGACTGCAGAAAGAGGGAAAATTAGTACCAGAAACACGACACGAACGGCACGTACTCTGTGCGAATCTTGCAGCTGCAGAGGACGGAATCTGCGATCTCATTGAGGTGACATTTTGCAGGATCGAAGGAGTTCTGAGGAAGCGCAGGTTTCTCAGTGCTGAATGCATGTTTTGTAATGTTGAATGGCTTGGACGTGAGGGTGATGTGGTTAATAAAGCTATGTTAAGATATTCCGAAGATTGGTAGATTTTCTAGTTAAGAATAAGCGAAACAAGGCATACGAGAAGAATAATACGTATAAATGGCACATCCTTGACCGAAAGATGTTCCGTCACGCGAAATCAGACCAACCCTTCATAAAGAGACAGGGCATTGATTATAGATGGATCTTTTTTCGATCCTTCCCTAAACTCCTCCATCGTCAGCTTTCCATCTTGATCCTAAACAACAAACTTCAACCAAAAGCATAACACCGGACGGAGATATCTCACCAAATCCATAACATCGAAGATCTTTGCAGAAGAAGCAGCAAAAATTCTAATCAGTTACGCACAGAGTAAGAAGTTTTGGAACAGAACCTTTTGGACTCTTTTCTCTGGGGTATCCTCATCTTCCGGCAACTTAACCATACTTCCGACCATCCGGTAAATTGCCTGCACTATTGCAAGCATCTCGTCTCGAGATATGTACCCGTCATTGTCAATATCGTACAGCTGGAATGCCCCTGAAAAACCCCGAGAGAAAGCAGCGTTGTCAGCTTCCCTTCCGGCACAAACCAATGCAGCGGAATGCCTCACAAATTAGTTTTTCTTCAAGTCGACCTCGACTTGTAACACTCAGCGCACATATGAATTCTTTAAAATCGATTGTGCCGTTCTTATTCCCATCGAACACGTTGAACACAAAGTCTGCGAAATGCGACGAGTCGCCAAACGGGAAGAATTGCTTGTAAATTTTCTGGAATTCCGCTTTGTCGAGGATTCCGGACGGGCAGTCTCTCAGAAACCCCTTGTACCTGCATCAAGTTACGGGATAGCGGGTGAGCCTGGATGATGTATGACGGGTTTTTTAAGGTGGATGCAGCTATAGCTATTCCGTACCATGACTGTAGTTCCTTCTTGTCGACTGCACGGAGGTAGTGATTTATCTTCTTACTGAATAACTTTGTGAATGGGCTTGAACTTACAGTAGGTGCAGCGTTCGAGCTCTGAGAGCTGTTCTGGTGTCAACTTGGAGTTTGCTTTCCCCATTTCGTTTCTCTAGATGGTGGGGTTTGGCGTCTTTCGGGTTCTGTGCAACGGTGTTGCCGCAGCACGCGTTCACAAACTACATGAATGTCTTTGCCTTCTGCGTACAAAGTGCGATTTCTTGCCGTCTCGGTTTGGCTCTAAAATTCCATCTTCAAGACTCTTTCCACAAGGATGTACCCGAAATTGTAGACGGATACCTCTTCAATGTGAACGGCGAGCCCGACGAGCCCGCGCACCAAGGAGTACACTGGTTCACCGATCCGGCTTTCAACCGCACGGCAACGGCTATGGCCGTCGGATGCTTTGATAGACGATGCGTCGTATGGGAGTTTTGAGACAGATTCTACAAAGGCACGTGGAGCCACTAACAGCGTCGTGCTCTTGATTGAATCATACTGAACTCGTGGTGGCATAGCTGGATACGGCAGGGTCGGGATCTGCTGACAGCGTCAAGGGATTGGAACTGCATATTTTTGGATTTGAAAGGAACATAGAATACATAGAGCATGAAGAATTTGACTGGGTGTGGGTACCCTCACACTTTTCATATATTCTGACCTATGCACTGAAACCAGAGAATTAAAGAAACAGCAGACAGAGGACAAAGACAAGCCTGTAGATATAATCAATGTGGATCGTCTGCCGGCAGACGACGATATGAGTGATGCAGACAGCATGTAGAACAGACTCATTTGTGACAAAGGTAGAGTGGTGCCTCCAATGCTTGATGAATTCAATGAGGTGCAAATGAGGATACAATTGTTGGGATGGATATTGAGGAGGAGCACCTGCCGACCATACAAAAGAAGCAGTGGCTGTAAACGGAATACCTGATGGTTCAAATGACTTTATTTGCGGTTTGCAATGCAATTGGTTTGTTCACGCTTATTGTGAGTTTTGAGAAGTTAGGAAATTACAATAAAATCCAACCCAGTACTGACCGATAGGAATCGAGGTCCTTCGTGAGTGGTTGAGATTGAGTTTCACTGGATCAAAATGTGGAGATTCGAGACAAGATTCAAAACAGATTCAAGGTCAAGACATCTTAAAACCAACAACTGCGCCAAAATGCCAAGGTATTCTAGCCACAGTGCGGTTGTCCTTATCCCTCGATATCCAACATTCCCTCTCAACTTAAGTTTTCTTCATGAAAGTTTTGTTTAGAAAAGAAAAAGAACTTGCAGTGTAAAATATATCAAAAGATTCATACCGACTAACCTATACCCTTTCAGTATTTGGGTATGTCAACTTTGTTGTGAATTCTGAACTCCATTTGTTTGTATTTCAGACAAACTTTAGTTTAAGGGGAACATGGGATGGAATGTGCAGGATTTTATGTTGGGGAAAATTCTAGCACTTTGGATTGACTTGAAAGCAGAGCTCATGCCGCTCAATACTAAGGATCGGCAGGTTTTCAGGGTCTTTCCCGTCGGGTTCAGTTCCATTGACAAAATGTACCTGACCCGTTTTCAGGATAGTTTTTCAGGTCGGATCAGAAGCAAAAACCTTATTGGGTCGAGCTTTAGACCCGTGTAAAACCCGATCTCATGAGAAAAGATAGAAAGAAGCCATTTGTATTTTTCTATCCACCTGGACACTTTCCAAGATGACAATCGACATTTTGTTTCAATTTTTTCATTCACAACAGACCTCGAGAGCTGCACTTTCTGTCCATGCAGACACTTTCCAAGAAGACCCAATCGAGATTTTGTTTTACCTTCTTCTAGTCCAAGTTAAAACGCAAAACGGACAGGGTCAGGGTCGGGTACAGGTTTCGATAACTGCAGATCCAGGTTTGGCACTGCTACCAGCAGTGACCCGGTGCCCAGACATACACGACCCGACATTCGGGTTTTTTCAGGTTGACTTTCTAACCCAGACCTGACGCGGACCGGCCGAACCTTATTCAATACATCCGAAGTTCTTCCACCAAATCCTTCATTTTCCAAAACCCAACACAACTGATAGTGTGGCAATTCCTTCTGTTTTCAATATCTTTGTTCAGTAATATGTAAAACTCAGAAGGTATACATATATTGGGGTAATATGAAATCCTACACTTATCAGAATTGGGGCATTCAGCATTCGAACTTTGGATTTCAGACTGATGAGACTCTTAATCTGTTAAAACCTACCACTGAGCCAAAATACCAAGTTATTCTAGCCATAGTGTCACTTGCTCTTATCCCTTGATATCGAACAAGACAGGTCGGTGTTATTTAGATAACAAAAACTGAATACAAGAAAGAGAAAAAGGAAGCATTTATAGCGGAACATTTCCAATACAGGAACATTTATAAAAATCAGAAGTAAATCTGAATAAAACCATTTCGAAGCAATTTTTCAAGGAAGATATAGAATGGTAATGAAAGTCCACAAACATTAAACAAGAATAACATTAAAAATGAAAACTCTTTAATCCAAATTTGGCAATAGCCAGTGACCTGAACAAAGACATTTCAAACTCAAGGAAGATAAGAATATTCATGAAATTCCGGAAACACTAAACAAGAAAAAACATCAAGCATAGAAGTTTGTTTATCCAAATTGTTGGATTATGAACATTACAGGACTCAATTGCTACAGTCACTTCAATTGATATTGATGGAGAGAGGTCACCATCCCACCTTCCACTGCCTACATCCATGAGGCTCCACAAGCATGTCTCACCAGCTTCTGTCCCTACTGCCAACCACAATTCATCTAATTAAGTTTCAGTATAACAAAATTAGAAAAAAACTTTTTTAGTTGGCCTCAGTGAGGTGTAGAATGTAGATCGTGTTCTACGCGTAAAGAAGGTACATATAGGAATAGCAAGTTACCCATAGCCCCACCTATACACCAGCCTGGAATCACAAACTTCCACAGCACTGATGTAGCAAGAAAACCAAAAGGTTTTTAACCCACCACATGCTCCCAATAAGCCTGCCACCGTTACCCAAACACGGAAAGAGACCCAAGCAAGGACACACTGATAAGCAAGATAAGAAGAATACAAGAAATACTCCAGCACGGGCAGCTGGGTACAAAGGCAGGAAAGAAACAAGACTCAAGAGGAGAAAGAAAAAGACAGAACTGTTACCTGGATGGTATCCCCCAACTAAGTAGTCGAATTCAATTTGCCCGCAAGTTCCCCGTGATACCTTTGTGGTGGAGATGTCGTCAGTTACTATTTGTGCATCACTGTTTCCGTGGACTTCCTGTGACTTAATGCCCACAAATTCGCAATTCTCAAAGACGCGCACAATCTCTCTTTGTTCCGCACTAGCTTCGTCTCGAGCTCCCTGGTGCTCTGCTCTTTCGCTTGCATCAGGTCGTTGAGCGACCACTCCTGGATTGTCCTGAGATCCACCCTGTTTCAGCGTATTTGACGTTGGATATCTCCAGTTTGATCTGTCGCAGCTCCTCCTTTGCAGAGTCTTTGTGTCGGTTGCTTTTCTCTACTTGTTCCTCCGAGTGACTGATCTGGTCCCTCAAACTTTTCAGCGTTGCTTCGTCACTGGGATGTCCTTGAGTCTCTCCTGCATGGTGTGTCATGGTTTGAGTACTCAGTGAACAGCTCTTCGAAGCTCTTGCAGAACTTTTGCAATGGATCACTTTGATTTTTGAACCACATTATGGATTCACTCAGATTTTTCCAAAGTGGGCTTCTTGCAAGAGAACAGTTTGTGATTCCTGAAACACTTGCTCTACAAGAAATAGTTGCAGCTCATGCAATATTAAATTGTTTACAATGGAGTTGAAGGGCATCAGATTTCCCAGAACAGGGCGTTTCTTGCTGTTACTATCTGCTAGATGGCAGCTGACAATATCATTCGGCAGTTTACTTGACTATTCGAAGACTGATACAGCCGGTGGAACAAGATGGTTCTCCAATCCAGAAGCTGTCCCCCATTTCCGTTATTCATCCAAAACTGCAGGAAAAATCAAAGTCGACATGCTTTTGGTTGTTTTTTTTTGGATGCATGCTCCATTTCCAATTAGAGTGCTGTTTACCCCACCGCTGATCTGCAAATCTGATCCATTGGTGAGCTCCATTTGACACTAATACTGTCGCCCACTTCCGCCTAATTGCAATCTTCCAGATCCATCCATAAGATTGGTCATGTGTCGATCTGTGTGCCTCCACATGCACACAGCGATCCTAAAATCTTTGACGAATTAAGATCTGTTCTGATGCCGCGCGAGTTGATGCAGTTTAAGAGCCCTCAACGTTCCGGTAGCCGCCTGAGTTCAGCCACTGCTGTTTGCCGAGGTGTGGATCAACTGATAAAATATTGGTCACCATTACTGTCCACGCCCCCGGGCCGACCACGGTAAGGGTCCAGCAACCCACTCCTCAATAATACATTTTGGTTTTGCCATCGAGTTCTTCGGTAGTGTGGCCAGCTAGCCCATATGGCTTCGTCGTCTTCCACCCAAAACAGCACAAGCCCGCAGTACTCTCTTCTGATCCGGCAGAACCCCGACAGGGGGCGTATGTGTGGGTTTTCCGACACGAAGGATCGTCGCAAACTGTACCTTAGGAATTTATTGACACTTTTGCCTCCCACTCACTTATGGTGTTTCACCTCACACAGTGACCCACCGCCGATTCTACAGCTTATTGTGAACAATGACCCTGGTCGGCCACCGCACTTAGACCCGCGGTAACGAAATATACCATGGGTTGACACGGCGTTTAAACCTACATCACGTAGCACCACACCGGTTGAACCGCCATCCTTTGTCTGTCACGCATCGCTTTGGTCTGGGGATGGCACCGAAGAGAGAAACGTCGTTGTGAATCCAAGAGTTGGAGAAGACCATGGAGCTGAACGCGCTGCTGCCGCCAACGAGGAACTCGAATATGTGCGAGTGTCACAACTGAGCTCGTTACCCGGCCCTTCGTCTCGTTACTGCCATACACTTGTGGGATCGCTCGTTGCGCCATGCACCATTCTGACAGATTTGGACGACACGGAAAAATACTTTTTCGTATTTCACGACGTGTCTGTTAGGACACAAGGGCAGTTTAGACTCAAGTTTCATCTAATCGACGTCGATAGGTGAGCCCATTAGCTCTCACTGTGAGTTGACTCAAAATGAAAAACAGCATCAATCCCTCAGCACCTTCGCTTGATGTTGTGCTCAGTGAGCCCTTCGAAATATTCTCACCCAAAACTTTTCCGGGAATGTCAGGTTGTTGTCATCACTTTTTAAGCGAACTTTTTTCTCACCTGTCAGTTCATTTAGATTCAACCGACCTTTCAAAATGCTTTGCGCGACAAGGAATGCCGATCCATATCCGCAGAGATATCAGGGACCCTCCAGTGTTCCAGCCAATGGGAGCTTATGCGAGTAGCTCGAGCAGACCTCCGGATGCCCGGGACACTTCTCCGGAATAATTGCAAGCCTGTCTTTTTCAGAGCCTAGGGCTTTATTTGTCAAGTTGCCATTCACACTAGCGGAGAATGAACGGGCCGATCACGAGCGTTCTTCTTGTAAAATTTGTATTATGAAAGCAATTTGTTTTTCGTTTAACTGTTTGCTTGGCCAGTGGGACACTTGCAGCCTATCGCAGTTGTCAAGTTTGATGAACTGTGCAGAAATTTCCAAATGCACTTTCTATTTCGCAGTACGACACATGATTGCTGGTTTTTGGTTATTACCTGATTGCTTACCATCCTTGTGGCCAACGGCACATCCTCTTTTTTGTTGCGGCTTCACCCATTTCTATTTTTTTTCTCCCCCACGCCATTTTCGTTTTGGGTGGGTAACAGTGGCAGGCACCTTCGGAGCATGTCGTGTTCAACCTTGGGTTTTCTTGGTGAATTAGTACTGTGGAGGTTTGTGATTCCAGGCTGGCGTATGTGGGGCTGTGGGTAGCTTGCTATTCCGATATGCACCTTCTTTAGTAGAACACGATCTACACCTCACTGAGGCTAAAAATAAATAACCATCAATACTTTCATCAGACGCAGATATTGATACATGTCCGACCATAGAAGCAGTCAAGGCAGCACAGCGAAGGGATTCTATAAGGTTGAGAATGGACAGAGAACGTGTTTGGTTGCGAAATGCAAGTGGAGCCAGAAAATCGACAAGACAAGATCAACAGAAAGCTTTCTCCGGCATCTGAAACTTTAAAAGCACCATGGAAGTATTGCCAGGTTGCTTGGACTGTCAGACACCTTCCCGGGAACAGCAGAAATTACATTTTGGATTACTGCAGACAATCAGGCCGTTACTGTTGTGGAGAATGAGTTTTTTGTCAGCAAGTTAAAGACTTTTCATAGAAGCTTTACACCGAAAACTGTGCAAAATGGTGAAGCACTTTTTGCATCTTGGGAATCATTTTTGAACGGTTCTTCAGCACTAAATTGATGCAACCAGTTGTTACAGCACATCAACACATTTATTGTTGGAGCAAGGCGATCGCGAGTTGCAGGTACCAACTCAACCCTGGCTGAAAACGTTCGTTTGACTGGAGCGCTTGTTGCTGGTATTCTTAAATAGTCCATTGCTATCTGGCTTAGGGCTGGCTGGAAAGTTCACATTTCAACAGTCTTCCACCAGTCCATAATATTGATTGGCTTCCTATGAGAATCAATACCGCGGAGTACCTGATCGCCAAGATCGCGACCCAGTTCAGTTTATTCCTCGGGAATCTCTTCTTGCCAGATGAAAACGGATCTAATGGCTCTCAAGTGTTCAGCGTCCATTTTTTCCCAGAAGCTCCGCTTGAATCGTGTTGACGTTCTGGTGTGTTTCCAAAAACATCAGCACCACTGTTCTTGATTTTCCGTGACTTATACAATTCCTCCCAGACTTTCCGCACTAGGGTGACCTGATCACTTTCTCCCAAGCCTTTGAAAATCGATAATATTGATCCTTAAACGAGGATCAAGTGCTGTAGCAACTGCTAAAAACGGGCTCTTAGCCATTGAGTAACATATTCTCAGCTTGTCTATTGCATTTCGAAATGCTTTGGTGAAAGTTTCATCCAATTCTGCCTCCTCTCAGTCCTCCAGTTGATCGATAAGGTCGTTGTAAAATGGAATAACAAGCGGATGTGTTGGATATCTAGACCCCTCGATTGCCTTTGATATAACCTCAAAAACACTCAAACCATCCCGGATCTTCTGTTGGACCTCCCATCGCTTTGGATTTATTGACCAATCTTTCAAAGAATCTTCAATCCAGCATATTTTGTCCATTGCCTCTCGTAGCTGTAAGGCTCGTTTGACCATATAGAACGTGCTATTCCAGCGAGTTGTCACATCAATAATTGGTAATAAAGGAACCAGTTTCACAAATCTGCAAAAATCAATAAATGAGCTTCGTCGTTTTGGGGAAGACCGGATTCCTCTGACTAGCTGTCGAAGAAGGTTTATGACATTAACGCCGGAGTTATCGTCATTTGCGACTGTGTCCTCTGTGGGCCTGAATGTATCGATAAAATCCTTTGCTGCAAGATTGATAATGTGTGCCATACACCGCATGTGTTTAGTTCCTGCAGACCACGCAATATCCCTATCTTCCAATACCGTCTTCAGCTTAGCACACGGTAAAGTTGTTTGAACTGTTGTCGGCTGTAATGCACAATGAGCACTCACCTGATAGCATGCCAAATTCATCTAGATATTTGACAAGCTGATTAGCCATGGCGACGCCTTCATGCTTTCCAACCATCTGAATCATCTGCAGCAGCAAGTCCTGAGGCTCCCATTCTTTCGTGATGAAGTGGGCATTAATTCCAAGAAAAGAAATCTGGTTCTTCGATGTCCAACAGTCAGCTGTTATTGATACTTTTGAAGGCAAACCAACAATCAGACCTTTAACGAGCTCCTTCTGCCTATCGTAAAGATCCATCTCCTTTTGCTTCACTGCTTTTGCCGTCTTTGGTGTATAGTTTGGCTGAAAATTCTTCAGCATGCTGACAAAGAACTCATTCCCACAACAGCAAAATCCTGATTGTCTGCAGCAATCCAGTGTTAAAAACCAAGGGCTTCTCCTGGCAGCGGTAGGGCGTGTTTAGCTGTACTTTAGCTAGCACAACAGCTCCAGGTTCCGTCTCTTGGCCCAGTTGAATATGGGGTGATGATAAAGCAAATTCCCTTGTTGCACACAAGCACTCTGTGGCTAATACAAATCAAGGCTGGGATTGCTAACCAGGAAGACTGTGGTGTGTGAGTGTTTGGTTTGTTCCACTGTCTCCTTTATTTATACCTGTGGTGTGTGAGTGTTTGGTTTGTTCCACTGTCTCAAGGAACCAGCCACCCTCACACCGCAATAAATATTCCCACACAGAAGAATATTCAACAATTACAATAAAGAAAATAAACAGCATGACTGCCCAAAACATAAATCGAGCAATAGCATAAAAACTTCTCAAGCCCAAGAGAAAAGCCTATTGCACAAAACAATGGGTAAGCCCTCCAAGGGTACACAGAATTTAACAGGTGCCCCCTCGAAGATGAGCTTTTGGGTCACCAAAGCTCATGTCATCAGATAAACTCAAAAAAGAATGAAAACACCTGCACGCTCCTTGTACTCTGCAACAGTGTCAGCTGAATGTTCTTCCAGTTCGTCAGCAGGTTCCCAAGAGTCATCAGAGGGCGGATAGCCTAACCAACGCACACGAAACTGGAGTTTCCCGCGATGTTTCCGGTGAGCCACTATTCGTTCGACTTCATACCATTCACCATCTTCTTCGAGCTCCGGTTCTGGCCTATCTCGACCTTGCTGCCGGGGAGCAGGAGGTTCATGCTTCTTCAACATTGAAACATGAAACCAAGGATTGACACGAGAAAACTTTTTGGGAAGTGCAAGACGGTAGGTGTCATACTTGCCCACTTCCTCAACGACAAATGGACCAACCCAAGATTCCGATAGTTTCCGTTGATAGAACTTCATATGCTTGGTGGTGAGCATAACATCGTCTCCAACTTTGAATATTGGAATTGGCCTCTTAGTGTCCTGAGCTCTTTTATAATACTCCTGATATTCTGAATAAAGTGTAGTGCACTGGATTTGCAATTCCCTCAATCGATCGACTAGTCTTTCTGCATCAGCTGACCGTAGGGCACGATGTTCTGACGAATCGATAAGGGCTCCTGGACCAGTGGGATTATATCCCAAATCCTGTTCAAATCTGGTAACTCCCAAAGGTTCATTACTGGCTCGAACTTGTGAATTGATTGCAAACTCAACCATCGGAAGGTAACGCTCCCATGCTAACCCACAGTCATCCCCATCGTACACTGCATCAGCTAATTTGGATAGAACTGCAACTGCCAATTTCACTGTGCTCTCTGCATATGGATTAGCCTGTGGATGATGAGCTGTACTAGAATGCTGCTCGATTCCCAATCGCTTCAGGACTGTCTGCGTCATCCCACTAACAAAGGCAGATCCTCTATCTGATGTGAATCTCTCTGGTAAACCATGGAGTGGATAATATCTCTCGTATATCAAATTGCCAACTTCTTCGGATGTTGGGTTGATGTTACACTTGTAGAGATGACATCGTGAAGAGAAGCAGCAGACTACAACAAGAATGCCAATCAATGGATGACAACCACAGAATGGACCTGCATTGTCTAAAGATGAATGAGCCCAACGACCAGTTATGGCTGCAATATTTCGGAGGAAAGTTGAATGAGGGGGTGCTCGGGCATGATCTTGACACACCTGGCAACCTTTGACCCATCTCCTGATCTTATGCAGCATCTTTGGAAACCAGAAGACTGTAGCTAATGCAGCAAACATTTTTTCAGCAGAAAAATGACCACCTCTTTCATGTCTATCCTGGAGGATAGTTGCTTCGGCAACCTCAGTTGGTACAAATACCTTCCAACCTCCAGCATTATGATACAGAATATTATCTATAAATTCCCAAGAAGTGGCAAAGACTCGCTCTTGCTCACTGCACTGCTTCAAATCTCCATTATTTTTTTCTATAATTGCTAGATAACGCTGTGCTGGTTCATATTGAGTTTTTTGCAGTTCATTCTGTAACAATTCTATCAGGGTATGGGGTCCTACAGTTCCCACACTCGTCTGATAAGTCTCCCGCTTGGAGTTTTGACTGCAATGCAGCATCCAACTAGATACAGCAATGGAACCATCCATTGCATACAAAGCTGAACGTGTTACTGACCAAGAGTCCTCAGTACGAGGCAACCGTGACAAAGCATCTGGAACAACATGCAGGTAGCCTGGCCTATGCACAATTACAGCGCGATCTGCGTATTCCATAAATTTCAAACACATTCGTGCATATTTTCTGTTGGAACCTTGGTAATTCTTCAACCACAGCAAAGCTTCATGATCTACAACAATTGAGAAAGGGAAATCCCCATACAGGAAGCCGGCTCTTTCAGCACTTTCCAGTCCCGTAATTAATCCCCAAACTTCGAGCTCCGTAGCCCACAGCTTCATCTCTGTTGGACCACAGGCCTTGCTGTAAAAAGCAATTGGTTTTGTTGTCATGTCTGGTTGTGTTTGCATGATTGTTAAATTAGTTCCAACATAGGAGGTGTCAAAATGCAGTGGCATTAGATATTCATATGGAGGTAGCACTACAGCTATGACTCTATCACTGCACAGTTCTTGCTTTAACCTCTCAAAAGCACTGAGAAATTCCGCTGAGTGGTGTACTTCACACCTCTCCATGAATTTCTTCATGTTGCGGTCTTTCTCTCTCATCCTCAGGACATCGTTGTGCATCAGATCTTCAGGAACATTGACAGGCTGAATCCCCACATCAGCTTGTCTCCTTAGATCCTCTGCGATGCCATCTGAGACCCGGTGAGACACCTTCTTCTTTGGACGCTTTGCATGATAACGCTTGACAGCCTCAATGATCATATCAGATAAAATTCGGTAGTCTGTCTGCAGGCCAGGAATTGATTCCCGATAAAAACTGGCTAGACCCCAAAACATCCAAAGTTCGGCAACTGTTTGTGGTGGCAATAAATTCTTGACCGATCTTAACTTGGTTGGGTCAGGCCTCCTGCCTTTCTGATCAAACACAAATCCAAGTGCATTGAGCATTACAACCAAAAAGAAAGACTTTGCCATCTTCAAAGTCCATCCAAACTGAACAGTCCGTCGTAACCAATGGATAACTGCATCAACATGCTCGAATGCAGTTGTTTGTGACAGGTTCTGATCATCAGCATATTTCACCATTATCTTCCATACAAGTCCTTTGTATGAAAAATCTGAGCATTTTTCTAAGTGAGCTGGAGCATTCTTTGGACCCTGTGGCATATGTGATGGAGCAATCACTTGCCCTGATCCAGGCATTCGTATTGCTAATAAACGCTTTGCTCTTTCTGTGCACACAATTTGATGGAAAGCCTTATTTTGATCACCTCCTGATGCAACGGCAAATGAAGAATTTTGTAACCACCGTAATACCAAGTGCATTGGAGTGAACGGGTACAGAGTCAACTTTGTGTGAGCATTCAATACTGTATAATCTCCGGTAATACGTGGTGCTTCTCCCAGATTCTTCAGGGTAGAATACAACAACCACCTCGCTAACATACTCTGCATCAGGTATCGGACCATATCGTTTGAGCCTGGCAAATGTATCAAACTCTTTCCTGGCAGCCTCCACTTGCTTTGGGCTGAATCTCCTGGGAGGGGGCTCTACTGGTAATTTCCCTATCAATTCCACATCAAAAGGAAATTCCTTGAACTCTCCCAAGTCATTTCCAGGATAAGAGAAAGCCTTATGAAATTTGCATACAACCATCAAAGTCAATTTGACCAACACTCTTGGCATGTCAAGATTGAATCTTCCATCAGAAAGCAACACTTTCAGGAATGCATTTGGAACTTCTGGTGGATTAAAAGGATCAATTCCTGCACGATCACAGAGAGTGCTAATCTGCTTCTGTGAGAGTGTTAACTTTGATTCCAAATGTGCTTGTCGAATCTCTGATTTTTCAATTTCAGAGATGTTCTCAATGGTGAATATGGCCTGAAAGGATTTCAGTTCTATCGTTGAATACGATGACATTGAGACTATTAGTGTTTTCTTTGCCCCATTCTTCTCCCTGCCCCCGCGAAGAACCAAGTTCGGGGTCGACGAACATGGTACAATTGTCATAGGATCCCGAGGTGATTGCATAAATGATGGCTGAGGAAGAGGGCGGATGCAAATGACAAAACACATTGGACGGATTACATCCATACCAAGTAAGAGAAGGGGTCTAGAGTGCTGCACCATCACAAACCTGACAGCAATCCGCAATTCACGACCACCATACGCATAGAGCACAATATCTGACACTATCTCCTCAGTGGCAGTATTGGCACCTCCTATGCCCTCTAGTGGCTCGTGACACTCACGTCGTGGAGCAGACAGTCCCAACTCATGATATAAATTGTACGACACAACGGAAATGGATGATCCAGTATCAACAATAATTGGATGCTCTTTGTGATCAATAGTTCCCATGCACCAAAATGGCACTACTGGCTTAGGAGGTGAGGGGTTGACTGGGTGATCTCTATCTGTTTCCAACGCAGATGTCACTTCAGTGTTACATTCCCCAACAACCTCATCCATCACATCTTTCCAAGGTGTGGTGATAGCCTCCATAAGCGTAGAAAACTTTTTGTGCAAACCATTTTGGGGAGTACGATCAACGTTGTAGATTGGTGTTGCTGCCAAAAACTGCTGAATACTTGGGGTGACTAAAAGATTCAGCAGGCGTGATTCCAAATTTTCAAATGTAATCACTTGATTTGAGAGATTCTGGAAGGATGTCAATTTCTTAATGTCTCCTGAAATCAAGAAAGCTCCAATCGGCCCCCAATTAGGTGGACCCCATTCATCAGGCAATGGCTTGTTCTGCTGATAAAAGTCTTTCCTCCGATTTCTGAATGGTACTTGAGCCGATCTTGGTAAAAATAGGTCTCGCTCTAAAGGCAATTGAACAGGTTGTGCTTGAAGCAAAGCTTTGATGATAGCAAATGATCGATCCCTTGTCCGATAAGGGCATACTAATAAAGCAGAGCTTAAGCGCTGATTTCTGACCTTTTTCAAGAAGCTCTCAAGCAGATGTGGAGGTGGGTTTGCGTAAAAAATCTCTTCAGTTGGCCAGGGAACACCCAAACTGGTAGGATCCGGCCCTAAACAACCTTCAACTGATAGATCTATTGGATCTTTGCTCCAAAACTGCTTTGCCAATCTTGAAGCTCCATCCCCAAAAACATCTACTGTTGGGGAGACGTTGAAATGTGTACATAATGCTCGGTAATACCGTGGATTTAACTGAGCGCTCGGATGCTGATTCTTTCTAGCAGGGGGAGGGGCGTCCGCCAACGGCCTGCTGTGTGTTGTAGTGAATATGGGCTTTGAAAGAGAATCTTCTAACTCGACTAAGGCCACCCTATTGCCCTCAAGGGAGGCCCTCAGTAAAAATCCTCCTCAGTCAAAGAATCTCCGCTCGCTACACTACTGCTGAAAATCGTGTAAGATGAGGAAGTGGTAGCTGGAGCACCACTACTATTGTCTCTCCGATTCCGATAATTGGGGCAGTCCAGTCTATAATGCTTAGCTCCTTTGCAAGCAGCGTTTCGACATGGGAAAGGACTGGGATTTGCTTTTCGCCACGCAGGATCTTCAACCTTCACTTTGAACTCTTCTGCTGGCAGAAAGGGGCGTTTTGACTTTTCGGACGGTTCTTTTTTAGGCTTTTGTTGAGATGATGATGGTCGCTGATTCTCAACTGAGTCATTTTTGACATTGGGATCCTTTGCTGTTTTTATCCACTTAGCATGTGCATCAGCGAAAGGGTTTGACTTCAGGTAAGAAAACTTCTTAGCACACCAAACTCCAAATATATCCAAGTTTGTTACAACAGTGCGACTTGGATATGGTGTAGCCAATTTGGACCTTTCTTGGTCCCATGATTCCCGAACTGTTGATGGAAAAGCTGAATGGTCCACAATACGTTGAATCAAGGTGTTCTCTGAGATGCTTCCTGTTGGCGAACTTTTGGCAAGTTGGTTAAGACGTGACATTTCATTTAACAGCTGATCCAATGATGGGAATGATTCAATAGGCAAAAATTCCAAAGTTTGCCTGGCGTGGATCAAGAAATCTGGGGAGCGGAAGCGACCAATCAAAGCTTCCTTCAACTTTTCCAAATCCTGAACACGCTCACGCCTCCACTGTTCATCACGATCGTCCCACCAGCGTGACACTGCAGAATTATCTTTGAACCGTAGCACCATAGCTTGAGCTTGCATTGGTTCTGTCCAAGCTTGACTAATTGCAACTTTTGTCACTGCTTTGAAAAACTTCCCTAACTCATTTGAGCTGGCATCATCAGCCTGGCCTGAAGAAGAAGTCCCAGCAAAAAGAGGTATGCTGTTTAGAGCATTCTGGTCTAACTTCTCTGATCGTTTGGTGAGAAGCCCAGTTTGTTGGAGTGCTGAAACAATTTCCAGTCCAATGTTTCCCTGTGGAGGGGAAGATTGGCCAACTGGAAAGCTCTGGAAAACATCCGCTGTAGGTCCATGATAATCACTAGTTCCAAGTGTTTTCACTGTTGGTACAGCTGCATCTTTCAAAACAAATTGGGCAGATGGTAAAACTGGGGAAGCTTGTTGTGATGCCGAGTCCTTTGGTCCAAGCTCTTGCATATCAGAGTGCTGATCGTCAGATGATGATGACACTGCAAGTAATGCTCGAATCTGATCACGATCCCTCTTCAATCTGTCACATTCAGCAATTGATAAATCCAAAGCTTCACGCAATTTGTGGTTGGCCCTGCATTCTGCTCGCCACAGACCACAAAATCGATCTGCCAACGTTGGAGGTCCATTTTCGTTTTGTGAAGAGACCTCGCTCCCACGCCCGCTCTGCTGCGCCATTTCGCCGTCGGGTATGTTGGCGCGATCCAAACGAGTGCGAAGACTGGCTCCGGCAGCCTTCACTGAGGCCAATTCCGCCTCTACCAGTTCGGCCTCGATGCGGAGTTGGCTGGCAAGCTCTTGGGACACCTTCAACTGCTTCTCCAAGTCATCCAGAGCTGAAACTCGCTTTGCCTCCACCGATCGAGCCGTCTCTAGCTCCGCTGCAGCACTGGCTGCCTTGCGCCGTGCTTCCGCTGCATTCTCCTGTGCAACGCGAAGCTCTCGACAAGCACTAGCCAGTTCCTGCTGCAGGTCTGCCAAGTTTTGGCCAATTCCATCATGGTTCGATAAATCGGCATCCCAAAAATCGGTCTGGGTCTGGGAATCAGTCCAACGCTTCTCTCCATCGTCCTCGACATCAGGAACATCAATGGGATCAAGCTGATCCGTCGCCAGAACCAAGTTATCCGCAAGCGCCGAGCACTGCATCACAAGTGCATCGTTCTCGATTTCAAGCTGCTCGAGCGATACGGCCGATTCAGCGCGTCCCTCTTCACGCGCACGGTTTAGCAATTCCACAAGTGCATTCGGGACAGCGATCTGGCCAGATCCAATACTGGCCAAAAATCCAGCAACGTCCTCCAATGAATACATCAACAAAAACGCATTCCTCCACGCATTGCGAGGTTCCCCCAAGCGCTCCGCAAGATGCCGCAATCGTTCCCGAGGTTCCAAAGGCTGTCCAACATGAGCCCTCGCCAAGCGATCCTGAACCCTCGAAGTTGTCGACATATTGTGCTCAGAAAAATGCGTAAAATAATCGAAACTGATCGCCCGTAATTCTGAGTAATCAGGGAAGTGTTTGTGTAGCCGGTAATACGTTCCTGAGTAAACGCACAAAAAGGTCCAAAAATGGTGGGTCCTGGATGAAACCACCACCTGTTAAAAACCAAGGGCTTCTCCTGGCAGCGGTAGGGCGTGTTTAGCTGTACTTTAGCTAGCACAACAGCTCCAGGTTCCGTCTCTTGGCCCAGTTGAATATGGGGTGATGATAAAGCAAATTCCCTTGTTGCACACAAGCACTCTGTGGCTAATACAAATCAAGGCTGGGATTGCTAACCAGGAAGACTGTGGTGTGTGAGTGTTTGGTTTGTTCCACTGTCTCCTTTATTTATACCTGTGGTGTGTGAGTGTTTGGTTTGTTCCACTGTCTCAAGGAACCAGCCACCCTCACACCGCAATAAATATTCCCACACAGAAGAATATTCAACAATTACAATAAAGAAAATAAACAGCATGACTGCCCAAAACATAAATCGAGCAATAGCATAAAAACTTCTCAAGCCCAAGAGAAAAGCCTATTGCACAAAACAATGGGTAAGCCCTCCAAGGGTACACAGAATTTAACATCCAGTCCAAAATCGACTGCCACGTCCATTTGGATTGAACACTAGGGCTTGTGTTAAAACTAGCATATCAGACTGTTTGCTATATGGGTTATCCTTGGGTTGTCTTTTTTCTCTTTGACCTGAGAGTTTTTTTTGTCAATCCCTCTTCATTCTTATTTATGGACTTGTATTTCATGTATTTATATCCATGTTTGGCAGGTCCTGTGTGGAGTGATCTTGGCATTTAGTGGGGAATGTGGTGTGGCTTGGTCCTTTGAGTTGATGTGACCAATGTCTTTGATCACAGGTATGCCCACAGGCACTGTTCACTTGAATATAGGAGTTGATGTGACCAATGTCTTTGACCACAGCATTCCCTGGTTGCCTGACCAGCTTGGGTGTAGTGTACAGCCTGTCGGAGTATTAGGCATATACACACCTGGGAGAACAGGTACTGGGCAAAGAGACGGAACCTGGAGCTGTTGTGCTAGCTACAGTACAGCTAAAGATGCCCTACCGCTGCCAGGAGAAGCCCTTGGTTTTTAACAGCTTGCTCCTTCTCCAGCAAGCCAAAATTCAATTTCTGTTGTCCCCAAGTCCAACAGTCCAAGCGACCTGGCAATACTCCCATGGTGTTTTTCCAGATGCGGAAGAAAGGTTTTTGTTGATCTCGTCTTGTCAACCTTCTGGCTCCACTTGCATTTTGCAACCAAACACGTTCTCAGTCCGTTGTCAACCAAATAGTAATCCTTTGCTGTGCCGCCTCGACCACTTCTATAGTCCGGCATGCTATCAACATCTGCGTCTGATGAAAGCATTGATGGTTGAACTGATCCAGCTGCTGGCTCCTGCTGCACTGAAGAGTCAGCAATACTAACATCAGCATGAGGCTCTGTTGCACACTGACAAGCCAGGCCCAACTCACTGGAGTCATTGGAAGAAGATGTGGAGCAGGCCTGTCGAGCGCTGTAGTTGCCAGCGTTGTTAAATACTAGCATATCAGACTGTTCGCTTCGGGTTGTCTTCTTTCTCTTTGATATGAGTGTCTTTTTGTCAATCACTCTTTGTTCTTATTTATGGACTTGTTATTCATGTTTGTATTTCCATGTTTGGCAGGTTCTGTGTAGAGTGAGTGTGGCATTTAGTGGGGCAATGTGGTGTAACTTGGTCCTTGGAGTTGATGTGACCAATAAGGTTCAGCGGGTCCGGGTCAGTGATTCAACCTGATAAAAACTTGGATGACACGGGTCGTGTATGTCCGGGGACCCACCAGGTCACTGCAGGTAGCAGCTCCAAACCCGGATCTGCAGTTATTGAAACCTGTACCAGACCCCTGTCTGTTTTGCATTTTATCTTGAGCTAGAAGAAGGTAAAACAAAATCTTGATTGTGTCTTCTTGGAAAGCGCGTGGACAGAAAGTGCAGCTCTCAAGGTCTGTTGTGGATAGAAAAAGGTTGTTACAAAACCTCAATTGTCATCTTGGAGTCAGCTTGGACAGAAAATACAAATGCCTTCCTTCTATCTTTTCTTATGAGATCTGGTTTTACATGGGTCTAAAGCTCGACCCGATAAGGGTTTTGCTTCTGAACCTGATACCCAACCCGGATCCGACCTGAAAACCTTTCCTGAAAACCCGACTATCAGATCAGGTACATTTTGTCAATCGATCCGAACCCCTGAAAAAGAAGAGCTGAAACCCCGCTGATCCTTAGTGACCAATGTCTTTGACCACAGCATTCCCTGGTTGCCTGACCAACTTTGGTGTAGTGTACAACCTGTCTGATTATTAGGCATATACATACACCAGGGAGAACAGGTATTGGGCCAAGCGACGGAACCTGGAGCTGTTGTGCTAGCTACCGTACAGCTAAACACGCCCCACCGCTGCAAGGACAAGTCCTTGGTTTTTAACAGCGTGCGCTGATATACATCTGCGTTTGACCTGCATGCTGTTTCCCTTGTCGGACGCCTCTGAAATTCGGGGCTGGCAGACTCTGCTTCTGTGTGTCAAGCGGATGACTGCACACAAGTCTTTGGCTTGTGGCTGCCTATGCTTTGATTTAACAAAGGAAGTGTCCACTTTTGTTGCGGTGTGGCTGGAATGTTACGGACTTGAAGTGTGATGATTCCCAAATTGCAATCCAAGCCACTTCAATAATGTTTGAAGTTTCCTTTTTAGTTGAAATAGTCCTATTTTTTGACTTATTCAATGATTTTGTTTGTTCTGATTTAACTTTTGATCAATAGTTCTTGCACTACTTTTTCTAGTTTTAGTATTCTTCTCTATAAGACTTCAATTTTCTCTCTTTCTTACCTTCAGTTTTGTTATCTGAGCAATATTCACATCTCGAATCTTAACTCTCGTGTAACCATTGATCTGGTAAAACTTGACCCTTCTTCAACCAAGGCCATTGAATCCGTACAGAAAGTGGAGTCCGGCCGTAGTTCAACTACAGCCAGCGTTACAAATGCATCACTGTCAACACGTGTGACTGAACCGTTTACTGTATCGCTCTCGAAACTCACCCATCCCCATCCCGATATCCATCACCTTCGCAATCCTGTATAACATCCACCGACGCGCCCCCGCCGACACGTTCAAAAGACGGAAGCAATCCTTAAGTTGACTTACGCAACGCGGGTGGTGAGGATGATCATGCGACAATGAACGCTGCGACGGCGCTCGAGAGGACGGCGAGCTCGGACAGCGCTAGCTTCTGCTATGCGATCTACTATAGGACCCCCCAAAGCACCTCGATGATGTCAATGACATTCTGTCACAGCGGCGCCAGGAAGAGAATCAGGATGAAACAAGAGATCACGCTGTTGTCTTTCATCTGCTGGCCGTTTGTGAGACACCTACACTGGTGATAGTGTTGCGCCTGTCGGAGTAGATGCTACGGAAAGCGGTGGACAAGCCTACGATACCATTCTGGCTCGCAAAACACCTTGTGTTCACGTAGCTCCTAAACTCCTCTTGATAATATCTCTTCTCAAGTAAAACTTGAACATTCCGATTTCTTTCCGTAAATGGAATGTTCGACGGTAAACTTCTTTACGTGAAAGGTTCGTTTATTCAGAGAGATATTCACTGATTGATCTCCTTTTCTCGTGGTGCTCGCATCACCTTTTCTTTAGGGTGATTGTCGTCCGTATTTTGTTTACTGGCTTTTGGTAGTGCTTCGGTCCTGTGAGCACATCTTCGATTATTTGAAATTGCAGGCAGAGCCGATAAGAAAAGCGGCCTGTTTGAGCTAATGTTTGCTCCAGAAAAGGAAATATGTTTAATGCGAATAGACGGGATAAAGCTATTCCTTTGTGCTGAACGGAGCATGTAGCTATTTCGTCAACCGAGCCTCATCATCCTCATTATGACCTGCTTCTTGCAGCCACGTTTCTAATGGTGGGACCCAGATTTCAGAACGAAAAGCTTTGCTAGATCACTGCGGCTTTCGTACAGCAGCAGCTTTCTCCGGCAAAGTGGAGACAAAAACTGGGGCAAATGAGCAAAGGCACATGTATTTATCAGTGGGCGCAAATATCTCTCTTAAGGATGTTTCGGAAAATCCAGACACTTAAAGAATGGCTTACATGACATCCGCTGATGTTATATCATCATGAAGGTTTATCTACTTGTCATCCTCCAGGTCCAGTGCTGCTCGATGTCCAACGTATTTTGTAACTCAAGTTGAACTGAGTGCGTGCCTCATGGTAAGTAAAATTTTGGACGTTGCCTCAGCCTGGGAAAATTGGGAGAGTGGGAAGAATACTTAAATGCAGTGGTGGAAGATCAGTGCAACAGCCATGTTCCTAGCAATGAATGACAACAATTTGATCAACTGGGCCCTGGGGATTTTAGCCTGCTTGATCCTTTCAGAGCTCGCAAGGATGATTTACAACACAAAAATTCACCCGCTGAAGAAGGTGCCCGGGCCTTGGATTGCCGCTGCCACTCCTCTTTGGATCGCGTGGCAACGCTGGAACGGCAGGCTCTCCCTCACCGCCGACGCACTGCTCACCAAATATGGGCCAGTGGTACGAATAAGCCCGAGTATGGTTCTCATCAACGACGGGCCGACTGTGAGTGCGATCTTTTCTCGCCGCGAACTCGATACAGCTCCCAAGGCCGTCCGTGCGCTCCGCGTTGGCAGCCATGACTGGACAGTTACGTACCCACAAAATCACATTGCGCGTGAGCGCCGCCACCCAGTAATGATTGCGACCACTACCAAACACCTGAAGTATTGGCGCAAAACCTTTGAGAAGAACATCGGAACTATGATTCACGATCTTATCCGAACGGGAGGCACGAAAGCCGAGGACATCGTTCACCACCTTCGCATTTGTACGTTGCGGAACTCTCAAGTCATTATGGGTGGATCAGGGATCGATTTGGATCCTTCAACTTTTCCCGCAGTTGTAGGAGAGTATAATTTCCTGGTTATCTGGCGGCTTTGCCTGCCTGAATGGCTCTTCACCTGGCTGGAATTTGGTCCCTTCCGCCACTCCCAATTCCGTGTCAAGTCGAGCGACCTCCTCTACGATCTTGGAGCCGAGCTCTGCCGGCAGGCGAAGTCCACCAGCGAAATAATGGACGATGCACCGAATGTGTATCAGATGTTCACGGACAAAAAGAATCCCAAAGGCCCTGCCACTCCTGACTGGACCGATAATGAGCTCAGCGCTGAGATGGCAGGGCAGATCCTCGCTGCTACTGAGACAACTTCATCGGCACTGACCTTCATATTGTACGAGCTCACCAAGAACCCAAAATTGATGGTCCGCCTTCACGAAGAACTGGGAACGGTCGAGGGCAATGATGCGTTGGACTCGCTTCCCTTCCTTGACGCCTGCATCCGCGAGGGTCTTCGATTTCGACCGCCTGTTGCTCTGACAGGAAGTCGATTGGTGCCGTTCGGCGGGATGGATGTACTGGGCTACCACGTTCCTGCCGGGACGGTGCTAACGACCCAGTCACTCTCGATGTCTCGGCAAAGGCCGGATCTATTCCCACAAGCGGAGGAGTACGACCCCACTCGTTGGATAGAAGGCGACGAGAAACTCTTGCAGGAGCGCCGGGCGCTGCTGGTCCCCTTCGGTGTCGGCGCTCGCCGTTGCCCCGGTGGCAACATGGCAATTGATCAAATGCGGCTCCTCCTTGCCGCCCTTGTTCGCACTTTCGAGATCACACTTGCCCCGGAGACCACGCCCGAAGTTATGGCTCCCTTTGAAGCTAACGGTTATCGCTCCCGCACCGACTCCTGCCACATGTTTTTCACACCTCGCGTCCTCGGTGGTGTCCGGTGCGCCAACGGCAAGGTCGTAATGGCCGAAGAGAGCGGAAAGCTTTACATTCTTTAGGCGTATTGATGCAAGAGCAAAACTTGCCACTGCAGAATCCAGGCTCCACATCTCTCTTCATTGGAGGGATTCCCGTCATCATCGAACTCCCGACCTTATTGACTTGATCACGTCTATTTTAGTTACGAAAATTCCTGACATCATTTTTCATTATTCTTAATGGGGGAAATCCAGATCTCTTAAAATAAGAAATGATGTTTATGTCAAATCCATATCGCATGGAATTGCTGGTGCTGGTACAGCCATTTCTGACTGTAGAAAGCGGAAACCGGACAATTTTTAAAAACAAGCAATTTACTCTTAGTAATGCTTATTTTTTAACAAGCAGAGTGGCGTCGTCACTATCCCAAATGTCCACCCAACAGATCGGCCAAGAAGTCTTGGTGGCTATCGATGTGATGAATGGCGCCGATCCACTGAAGATGAAGGAAGCTCTTAACTGGCTCACTCGTTTCCAGAAGACGGTAACTGCTCGTGGGACTCGCTGAAGCTTGGGTGGGATCCAAAAGCATCCTGCGTTGAAGTGTCGAGTGATGGATTGCGGATGAGCGGATGAGTAAGCAGCTCGCACTGCCGATGGATGTGATTGATGTATTGCGGATGAGCGATTGACTTCAATGTCATTCGGATTGGTGGATTGTTTCGGCGCACGGTTGGACGAGCTTGAATTCAACACACTGATTTAATGCGGCTCGCGTTCGCTACCTTGGAATTAGGCCGAAGCTTGGGAGATTTACAGTGCACTACTGCGGGAAGCTGCATTGCAGCCATCCTAATGTAATTCTCTGCAATGCAAATACGATTAAAGGTGAGACGAAGAATGAAGATTAGTTGTGCTATATAATGAAACGGTTGCTCTTTGTCCATGCCAACTTTTGTGTGTGGCTAGGTTGTGAACGATCTTCACCAGCTCGCCGGTCCAGCCCGATTCGAACTTCGTGCGTCGATCATGGATCTGATTGCGAAATACAAAAAGGGACCCCTGGGACTGCTCGACTACCTTACCAGAGCATTGGCGGGACTTTCTGTGCTTTTGGAATGGGAGAATCCTTTGCGGGAGCTGCTACAGGGATACTCGTCAGATCTGGAGATGTACCCTGTGCTTCTTAATTATATTGAGTTTCTCGCGGTTGAGTTGACAAGCCGAAATAGAGCTTACAAATCTGTGGAGGTAGTATGGTGATTGGTAGCGTTATCGAATCTGCTTGGTTGACTATTTTCGATTGGACAACAGCCGGAAATCCTTGAAGAGAGAGAAAAGCAGCTGCTGTCAGATTGCAGCGATGATGTGTGATTGGGTTGATGCTATACATGGCTGAGCATGCAGGTATTTACTAAGGATAGCTGATCTAAAATAATGTTGATTCACTTGTACTCTTTTCCAGATGAACAATCACAATGGCGAGTCTCGATCCTCCGATGCATAGAAGCCATGGTGCCATCATCGACTTCACTGGTCTCTGTCAGACTCCCCTCCTCGCGTTCGTGTTCAAATCATTCGAAGTTGAAGACGATGACGATGCGGACTGGGCGTCGCGCGGGCTTTCTGCAGTTATCAAAAGCTCGGCGGAGCTGCGCGAGGAAAACAGATGGCGATTGTAACTGCCTTGCATCCAAGCTTGGGCCAGTTCTTAGCCAATACCTTGCATCGGACGAAGTTGAACGGGTCAAATCTATTGTGATCGTATACGTCGAAACAGGGTTTGCATACAGCAATTTGATATTACAAGAATTTGGCCGATTCGAGCCAATTTTCGCGAGTCTTGTGGATTGCACTGCATGCGATGATTACAAAGTCGTGGAATGGGTTCGCGACGTATGGTGCAAGTTTGCCGAAGATATCGACGACATCATCAAAGCTGCAAATCCTCCCTCACCCTCATCGAGACGTAGATTCCTTGATCACGAGGATGAAGAGCAGAAAGCCGAGCTGCAACGATGCGCTGCGGAGAAAGCTGATGGGGTGATCGCGACGCGGCAGCGCCTTGCCGTGTACTACGAGCGGCTCATTGAGCTCAGTGCAGCTCGAATGCAATTCCCAGCGCATGTGGATCGGATGACATCAGGCGAGAAGGACGATTTCAGGGATTTCAGACACGTGTGGGGCGAGATCGTCAAGGCGTGCGTGACGGCGCAGGGAACGGAGGTTGCGCTCAAGCGACCCACTGAGATGCTGATTGCGTATTTGGCGGCCGTGGGTTCTGGAGGCCAGCTGCAAGATGCAAGAAGTGTAGCACCCGGTGCGCCTACGTGGCAGGCGATCGAGGCCGTGTTATTCACGTTTAGGGTTATGGGGAGCGAGGTGCCGCACGATGAGTCAGTTTGGATGCCGAGGGTGATGGACCTGTTGCCTTCGTTGCTTCCGTTGCACCCGCGACTGAGGTATGCTGCTACGCTGGTGATTGGACGGTATACGAAGTGGACCAAGAACTACCCGCAGTATATACTGTACCAGCTGGATTATATTTTCAACGGGTTTGAGGACAAGGAGAGCATGCCGGCCGCTGCATTGGCGCTGTGCCATCTTGCTGAGGATGCTGGGCAGGTGAGATTGTTTGGTTAAGGTGAGTAGGTTCACTAATGTTTCTGTGTCATATACAATAGTTCCTGCTACAGTTCCTGGACCAACTTCATGTATTTGTGCTTTCGGAAATGAGCGGGTCAAGATTGTAGAAGCCGTTTCATTGGTGATCAGACATCTGCCTGCCGACCAGGTGGATGCACACGCATTCAAATTGTCCGAGCCGATTAGGGGGAGGATACAACAAGTTCTCGTTCAGGGATGCCCGGTGGAAGATGGTGAGAAAAAAGCTGCTGCCTTCGAGTTGAATGGTAAAGTTGAAGTTATCAAGTGCCGAAAATGAACACTCTTTTAATCTGATTGCATATGCACTTTGCAGATGGATTGGATCATTTTGTTATGATTTTCAAGCACATCACACCGCCACGGCGATACGAAGATTCTGTTGGAGTGTTAGATATATCCGAATTCCCAATCACAACCCTCCTCAACGAAACGGTACCACTGATCAACCTGCTCATGTCAACTTTCGGACACACGGCGGTATCACGACGGCTCGATACACTGTTAAAGTTCATGATTCGAAACTTCCCGATGCAACTGTGGCAGTATGTCCGCAATTCCTTGGTTGGGGGAGAAGGGAGCAGTGCTAATACTGTGGATGTTGTTGGGAAGCTTGCGGAAGTGTACCAAGCAACTTCGTTGCCAGAATATCTACGCATTGCGTTCCACCTGGCGAAGGTGTACTTAAGAGTTTCGAAGGGAGAGTGCTGCGATGATGTCGAGATTGTTGGACCAATTGAGCGTAAGCACAGTTTTAAAGCTACAGACGATGGACATTACGGCAGACGACACTCAAGACAGTAAGTATGAAGACTATATTTCCGTCGAAGTCTCAGTGACTCTGTTCCAGTTGCGAAGTACTACTTCTACCTTCTCAACGAGTTCGTGGAAACCCAACTCCCTTTGCGCATCCCGACATCTCGCGACCATCTTCCAATGCGCGACCGCATGTCTCCGGATCTCACAGGAATATGTTGCGTCCGAAGCGATCAAGTTCCTGGATTGCACTCTATCGCTTTGCCGACCGCCTGCGACCGCTCCTCCGAGCGAGGAAGCATTGATGGTAGCACATGTAATGTCGAATATGGCAACTGGTCTCGGAGAGAACATCTATGTGCATATACTGAGGGCTTTCATGGGAGATTTCCCGTTGGAGTCTGGCCCTATTACGGAGGCTTCGAGAGTGCAGATTATATTAGCGGACCAGCAGCAGAGCAGTGGTGTTTGGGAAAAATGGGTTGTAGATGTTCTTTCGGGGATTCCAGAGGTTGATTTGGATTCGAAGAGGAAGCAGGACTTTCTTACGAAATTTTTGAGGTAAGAGTGTACCCAGCTGGTTGTGATCGAAAGTTGACACAAATCTGGCACAGTGCAGTATCCACGAATCAGGCATCACAACTTTCGGGATTGCTTTCGAGAACGTTTGCATACTACCGAGATCGAAACACTACTCCTGGACGACCTAGATAATGTGGCGACCTGTGCAATTTTGAACTTGACTTTTATCATATTTAGAAACCCCAAAAGCTGTCCTGTGTCTGAGGCAGCAATTCAGTGCCACCCGCCAGCCATCATCTGAGCAAGCCTCGCTCACTTTCTCACGCTGCAGATCCCACCCAACCCCCAGCTCTCCGGGAAACGCTGGCAACCGTGTGATATCGCGGATGGAATAGCAGTCCTTGGCCAGCAGAAATGATCTCAGACGAAAAGAATCTAGCGGCACCCACCGAGTTGCTGTTTAGCCGCCATAGTGACCTCTTCATCGATCCTCACCTCTCTATGACAGGCTCAGAGCCTCAGAATCAATCAGAAAATGCACAGAATCTCATTCAAATTTCAAGGGTCCAGTCGTCAATCACCCCCCGCGGACGGTTGGAGCACCGTCAGCCAGCCGAAGTTAGGCAAAGCAAAGGACTATTCACGTTGATCTACGTCTTCCGGACCGCTGTTGATTGGTGTGTCGTGACGCCAACTTTGACAGCTGCGAAAGCTGTGGTTCCAACCGTGATTCGTACTTCCATCCACTCGGCGTCCCAGTTTGCATTGGATGTAAGGAGAAGCGAATATTATTGAGTTTAACCCCTCACGATCTTCTTTGGTTAGATGCTAATCGAGCGATTGCCGATGGGAACTACCATCATCTCAACGGCAAATACGTTCCTCCCCATCGATCGAGTCCTTACAATTCGAATACCCTACCATATCAACCACGCGACATACCATTTATCACCTTCATTCCTGCCCTCAGGCTCGATTCGTCGCTCTTTATATGATCCGGCGTTTGTCGAAATCGATTTGAACGAGGAAGAAGATGTGGAGACTGCAAGTTCGTCGATGACGCCTGGCGTATCTCGCGTTAGCATGTCTTTGAGCCCTATCGCGTTTCCCAAAAGCATTGTCTCTCGGGCAGATGTCTCGCATGACGATACGACGTCTTTCTATAGCGCTGAGACGTCTGTTCCAGCACCAGAATCCGTAGTTGGACTAGGAATATATGACGGCGAGCGAGCTCGGCCGCAGAGCATGAGTATACCGGTCCCTGAACGTACGCCGTCGACAGGACAACAGGCGACGAGCTGGCCACAATACGGAAACGGAGGTGAAGGTCTAGTTAATGCTCGCCAAGACAGGCGGTGTACAGTTCAAGATCAAATTGTGAAGGAGCTTCTTGCGACTGAGCGTACCTATGTTGCTCAATTATGTGCACTGGAAGAGATCTACGTGGTGCCCACCAAATCTCGACAATTCAATTCCAACAACGTGGGGTCCAGCAATACGTGGTTATTGACAACAGAGGAGTGGAACGTGCTGTTCTCAAGCATTCGAAGGTATTTGATCCAGCACATGTCTAATATGATCTTTCTGACTTTCACATCGTAAGCATCATCGTGTTCCACAGAGATCATTTTCTTCCACAGCTTGAGCAGTGTGCTGCAACTGACATTGGATCCTTCTTCGTGAAGAATTCCCCATTCTTCCGATTATACTCACCATATTTCAATTCTTTCGAGGAGCGGTTAAACCTATTAACGGAGCTGCAAACACCAGCCGTACCACCAACCTGGATGCAGTCGTATACATACCCATTTAATTCCGCTCCACCACTCGCTGGAAGTCTCTCTCCACCACCACCATCACGAAGGTGGCCACGGGATGGAGCAGGCGGTGTTCCTCCGCCCACCCGAGACGAGGCGACCCGCAGAAATCGATTCAGGGTACGTCATGAACTCAAGGTCAAAAGGGAAAGCAGTCTGATTTGGTCGATATTTCTCTGCAGACATTCATCAAAGAGAGTCGATCGAGCCCTTCACATCGCGAGCTTAATCTTGAAGCGTACCTTATCCTCCCGGTTCAACGTCTCCCCCGCTACAAACTTCTTCTCGAAAGGCTCGTCGAAAAGGTTCCCACCTCCCATCCCGATTATCCGAAGTGCGTGAAAGCACTCGAGGAGATCATGTTGAGAGCGGACGAGTGCAATGAGCGAAAGCGAGACTGGGAAGACCGAGTCCGTGGACTTGAAGTTCTCCGTGGTGTGATGGGTCGATCTGGGAGCGTGCGCAACTTGTTTTTTTCACCCGGATCAGCAGCGGGTAGTGCACTTGGCTATATTGGTGCGGTTGTGGGAAGCGTTACTGGGACAAGGTCGTTGTCACCATCTGGCGCAGGAGACTTTGACCGTCGTGGATCACGACGATTCATTAGAGGTGATAAACTTTTGGTTTGGAAGCGAGTGCGATGGATGACAGAGCCGAGAAATTCATTGAACATTGACGTTGAACCGATCGTATGGAAACCGGAAGTTCAAGAACTCTGGAGGACTGAGACCTTCTTGCTATTTTCCGATATGCTTGTGCAGCATTTTGATCACGAAGTAACTGAAGAGATGCATGTGGACCGTCCAAATATGCTCAGGCGGGCTTCACGCTCTTCAGATGGAGACGATGACGATCGTCCGACGCGGTTGACGAGTCTGCGTACTCGCACACCGTCGAAGACCAGAAGATCGTTGTACTCAAATGGGTCACTCTCGCCCCCGATGTCGCCACCAGAGTCTCCGACGAGCACGAACGGAGGATTTGGATCGTTCCTTTTTGGTAGCACGGTACCAGATGGGGACGTGAAAGTGTGGAGTTTCGGCGGGTCCGGCGGAGACGTTGTGCGTGTGATTGACGTGCCGGATGAGGCATTGGATCCGGATGACGCGAGGCACGCTAGCAATGTTGGACCGGAATGGGCATTTGAAGGGAACAGGAGGAACTCTGATGATGAGGAAGTGGGTGTGAAGAAGCACGGGATGCAAAAGGTGATGGTGCTGAGGGATCTGGTTACGAGGGAAGATGTATATGTATTGGGCACAACGCAGGAGGTGTGTGGATGGGCAGAAGAGATTGAGAGTGTTGTTGTGAGGGGGGCGGTGAGGGTGCGTTCGACCTCGAGGAGTAGGGGAACATCCGTCGGACGATGGAGGACACCAGTTGTATGAGAGAATACTAATAAGCACGCCCTGCTAAGTAATAGCCTTTTTTTTTCTTTTTGCCCGTTGATCGAATATATATTGTGCGACATTGGAAACATGAAACATGTATCGTGATCAGATCCTTCTAAAGCAACAAGCGGAAACTGGTCTAGGGCTCCTCAGGAGGGCGGTTATCGTAAACGAACTTTACCATGACACTATCCACAACGTCCCAATCGTCTCCTTTCGTCGCAAAGTTCTTAAGACCCTTGTATCGCAACTTCATCCCTGTCGCGGGTCCACGCTTCACCACTAAGCTGTTCGTGGCGTTGTCGTAGCGACCATACTGCCCGGCCCAGAAGAAGTACGTTGGCTCGCCAACCCCTTGGAAGTTCGTTTCGGCCATTCGTGGGAAGTTTACAATGTTTTGACCAAATTCCGCTGCGTTTGCTGTCTGGAAGAGAATCCAAGCAGGTCCTAGCTCCTTCTGTGCAACGACGTCGTACGCTATGATCTCCAACTTGCGGACGGAGTTCACAATGGGCAAACGGCAAACTGGCAAATCGAGGTCGGGGTCGAACACATCTCCATCCTTGGTTGATGCTTTGATGCCGCCAAACAGGACTCCACGACCTACATCGAAGCTTCCAGGAGGAAGAATGCCCGTGTTGTCCTGCTTGGGATCCGTGACAAACACGGACATGTCACCAAAGTTTCCTTTCATTCCAACGTAAGGAACGTGGATCGTGGTGTTGTCGGCGCAGTTTGTGATGCGGATGTAACCGGAGTAGATGGGTGAGCGACTGGCGTCCAAACCGGCCGGAGGGGTGATCTTGACAGTGACTGTACCGGTTTCTCCAGCTTCCAGATGAAGTTTCTGGGGAGTAAACTCGAGTTCAGAGAAATCGGTGGTCGACAAGATCGCAGGGTGAACATCCAGGTAGCTACCGCGTTTGCGCGAAGGATAGACAGATAATGCAGGTGCATGGTGCATGAAGTACTTGGCTTCACGGTTGCGGTCGTTTTTGATGGTCAAAGTGAAAACTCCGCCGTTCACAAAGTGGGCAGTATCGTTCAACGCTGAAACGAACGATGCACGGTTCAGAATTAGGGCCTATCATCATAAATTGTAACTTACAGATACTGCTTGGAGTGACAATTCCCTTTCCGATGACGGTTTCGTACATGTCGATCAAACCAGCGCCCTGCATCGCGACGCTGAGGAGCTGACCGGGTTTGTCATCCGCCTGGGCGGGTTTGGCGTAGTTGGAGAGACGATTGCGCACGATGTCACGGACTTCGATCTTGGAGAGACCAGTGCGGTTCATGCTCTCGAGCAACAACCCGACGGCTCCAGCTACATCTACAAAGCGAAAACATTTCAGATAGTTGGTCATGGAACGTTAAATGTATGCATGCATACATGGAGTGGACATGGAAGTTCCAGAGTAGGATGCGTAGCTTGCATCCTTGAAATTTTCATTCCAGTTTGCACTGATACCGATGGTTGAGTACACATCCCCGCCGATTCCACCGAATTGAGGCTGGGAGAAGTTTCAACAAACAAACTCGGGGACAGTGTGGTACCATACCTTGAGCAACAAATTCGCGGCAAATCCTTTCGAAGAGAACGACGAGATCTTCCCGCCGTGTAAAGTTTTGAATGGGTTTACGGCTTTTGTGATGTTGAACTTCGCTTGGGGATCTTTTGCCAAAATCTGTTTCATCCTCTCTCCGTCGGAGTTACGGACAGAGATGCCTGGAAGGAAGCTGCATCGGATTGTTTAGGAGTCCTCGTTTAGTCACCGTACTGTTTGAATTGAATACATACCCCATTCCTCTGGTAGATCGCAGAGCCTCGTCAGGGCCATAAAACATACACCCTGCAGCACCCGCTTCGTATGCATCATAGCAACTTGCGTATGACCGCTATAAGCCACAACGAAGGACTTAAATTTAGATTCCCGTTTGGGAGATAACCGACCTGAGAGCACTCACCTCATTAACAAAGTGATTGTTGATAGGGCAGGCGATGTCTCCGTCGTCCAAGAAAAGAACGTATTTGCCTTTCACATCTTTGGGTTTGATTCCAAAGCAACCGTCGAACGAGTTCGCTCCCACTTTCGCATTAGGATCTAAACATAAGTTTTCTTGTTTGTGAGTATTCAAGCGATGCCGAATATTTGGCCACAGTTGCATACCGTTCACGACAATCCCCACCCTGTACGCTAGAAATTGTGAAATCCGAATGAGATTAAATTGGGAACGGTGGTAGTAAACACGAACCCCAATTCTCCGCGTAGAATGTCGTATCGGTGGGAATGAAGGGGAATCGATCTCCGAGATCGGAGAACACAGTTCTAGTGTTGAACTCGCTGTTGTCGAAGCTTGCAACACCAATTGTGTCGGACAACATGCCGCTTGCGGTGAACAACCCAGCGTCACCATCATTGCCGTTAGCGAACAAGATGATGTGACTTTATAGTTATGTCAGACAACAATATAACGCTAAATCCGCGTTACTTACCCTTGTTGCGCGAGGGCTTGAGCGGACATATAGATAAAAGATTGTTCCGGGAATCCTGGGCCCAGACCAAGAGACAAGCTGACCAGGTCGGATCCCATTTCGATTGCCTTGAGAACGCCAGCGACAACTACATCCTCACCTGATAAAGGGCTTAGATTTAACGTGTAATAGAACGGATTTAACTACAGTACCTGCTCCACGATCATCACATCCGAATACGCGGAACATTCCCAAGTTTGCTCCGGGAGCAACACCAGTGAACGGTGCAACCGGTTTAAGGTCACCAACCCATTCGGGTCGGGAGAAGTCTCCGGTTGCATTTGCACCAACAATGCCCATAACGTGAGTTCCGTGAGTCGAGGAAGTACACGCGTCCTCGGGATCGGCGTCTGGCACCGCGACCGGGTTGAATGGTCCGTAGTCATCTCCAACCTTTGCGATGGCAAAGATCAGAAACCACACTCTTGGGTCATCACAGAGAACGCTTACAATGTCGTAGCCAAAACCTATCTTGTGTCCGGGGCCGAATCCTGCGCCGAGCGCTGGGTGCTTCCAGTACACACCAGTGTCGACAACTCCAATCTTGATTCCCTTTCCGGTCAGCCCCAGCAAGTTCTGGACGTTGGCAACTCCGGTAAGGGTGTGCTAAATGAGATTGGGTAAACGATTGGACATAGTCAAGGATTGATTGAGTCTGCATGCACATACCGCGGTAACAAGGTTTGGAGATGCACCGAGTCCGGACCCGTGCTGAATGAGTTTCGGCTTAGGAACCAACCGAACCGGCCACGCAGAAGCAATGTCCCGGCTTAATTTCAAGTGATTGAGAACATCTTTGGCGTTGATCTTGGCATTCTTTGAGATGATACTGAAGGAAAATCCCTTGATAGTCGGGCTGTCGAAAGTCTGGCGGACTTGAATGTCGGCGTCAGTATCGAGCACCCCTCGGAGTTGGGCGACAATCGCGACACGGCTATTTGGCGAAGATGCACCTATAGAAAACATTCTCATCAGGAAGCCGTATACTTTCCATCATCAGCTGTAAAATATACCGGGAGCAAATTGAACGGCGAATGTGTTTGGAATGAATTCGGGAAGGGTGCCGTTGGTAGCCTCCAAAATTAATGCGTCTGGTTTGGGCTTTCCGAGAATCTTCTTGGAGAACGCATCGTCTGCAGAGCTGACGGATGGAAGAAGCAGAGTAGCTACCCAGATCGCTGTGACCGCAAGCCTAGCCAACCGCATTGTTGTGTAATTGGTGGGGTTGAAGGGGAGGCGGATGCTTTGCCTTTATAGTAGTTGCCCGTTGCCCAAATGACGTCCCCATATATGATATATGATGAAAATTCGCCCACCATCACCATGGCGCATACAAACAAAATCAAAATACAGGATTTCGCTGATGAAATTCTTTCAGTAGCCTACCATCGGAACGGGACGGCATGTCCATTCGGATTAGATGCTGCATGATGAACGGGATCAGCGGTGATGAACACTTCCAGGCACAGCAGAGATCCGTTCCGTGTTGCTCAAACCCTCCTCGGCTATTTGTTCCTATCCGGAAATTTTTGATCCACTCCTGTGCTAATTTTCAAAGGTTCATAGTGGCGATAAGGATATATGTATATGCGACGGCTTGAGCCCTTGAGCCTGTAGATGAAGGAATCCAAATGATGATAAGCTTCGGCCAGGGAATCGACAGTTTGCAAAGGAAGTTCGCATTTCCCAACAGGGCAAAAGTGCTGAGCACGAAAGTGATTTGTGGCGGTGAAATTTGTTGATTTAGGAGCAAGGGGCACGTGAAAGACATGAACTCCGGACTACGGAGCAGGATGAGAATGAGATCCTTACAGTCCGGAGCGATTTGCTTGCAAAAGACAGATCAAACGTAAAGCATTTCTCTGTCGTTGCGATAAATAGATGTCGATGGCATACAGAGAGGGAACAGGAAACGAAAAGGATGGAGGTGATAAAGTTTGGCTTTAAGGCTTTCGTTATTTTTAGCTGATTGGGGGGAAGAGTGAACAACAATCACAACAATTGAAGTATCTTCGTTCCCTTGATTTTTTCAAATAAAACACCCAATCCCAAAAGCCACAGCACCATTGTCATATACCCATAACAGGAAACTATAAAAAAGAAAAGCACAATCCCAAAAGCCACAGTACTCCGTCATATACCCATAACAGGAAGTTGCTACCTCGCCGAGAACAGTGTTCCATCACTGCAGTTCCGACTATGGCGGGCTCATCAGCGTCCCAGAAGACGAAATCTGCCACCACAACGCCTGCGAGACGCAGAAGTGCACGTCAGGGCAACACGACCGACGAGAATTCGAAGAGCGGCCACCGTCAGAGCACTATTAGTGCTTACTTCTTGCGAGCGGATCCAAAATCTCCAGCGAAGACTGCAAGCCCGTCATCTTCGAAAAAAGGTACGATTGAATTCACAGTCTGTTTGTGAAATCTTGGATCTCAAACGGTTCGTTCGGCAGCTCGAGAATCAACCCCTACCAGTAGTACTTCAGGTAAAACCTACAAAACTTGGCCGCCGCGTCATTCTGAAGCTTTGCCATCCAATTCAGAGTCCAGTGATGGATCTGAGGAACGGACCACTCTCGTGTTGAAAAGGCGGTCCTCACAAACTGGAGTGCAGCATTCACCACGACACGAAGTGCAAGTTGTCATTCACAGCAGGAAGCGGGATCGGTCCAAGTCAAAGGATTCTACATTCGCTCGCAAAGGCTCTCAGCCCAAGAAGAGCAAACCTAATCCCACTAGGTCTGCAAATAATATCAAGAATCCGCCTAAACTAGACAAACCAAAGAAACGATCGAAAGTCATTCTATCGGACGAAGAGGACGACAGCGAGTCGGTCGACGATAAAGAAGACGACGACTATAAGCAGGACACTGAATCATCAAACGACGACGGAGAAGAGGAAGAAGACGAGGAGAAGAGTGCTTCTGAAGATAACGACTCCGATGACGAGAAAGTTGGACAGTCTGACATTGAAAACGAACCTCCGGTTTCGGATATTGAGCCCGAACCTGAGCCAAAGCGTCGCCGCATTTCAGGAGCGAGTAATGGTTCGTCAAAGTCAAAGAGGAAGACTCCTATGAAGCAAACAAAGCTCTTTGGTGGAGATGACAATGACGATCAGCCGAAATCCAAAGGACGCGTCGATGAGTTCGAGAAAGCGCAGAGAGAACTCCCTCCCCTCAGCGATATAAACGATATGTTTGCTGATATGATTGAACGCCACTTGGACACATTTAAAGCAATTGTTGAAGCTTTGGGTGGGAGAAAGTTGAGAGTTGGAACTATGTGCAGTGGTACTGAGTCTCCCTTACTCGCTTTGGATTTGATTGGTAGGTAATTGACGCAAGTTTTTCCGCATATGTTGATGTTGCGTTTCCTACAGGACAAGCACTGAAGCGCAACCATGGAATTGTTTTCGAGGTCGATCACGTTTTCAGTTGTGAGATCGAACCCTACAAGCAAGCTTATATCGAGCGAAACTTCGCACCGCCGGTGTTATTCAGGGATATCTGTGAATTGGGCCAGGACGAGGCGTACGTTTGAAAATTGCTTGATACTCTTCCCCTTCCCATGTTTACTTGACTTCGTCTTCCATTAGTCACACCGCATATGGTTCGCTGGTTTCTGTTCCGGGCGAAACTGATATGATTATTGCTGGAACATCTTGTGTCGATTTCTCGAACCTCAACAATCAGAAGCAGACACTTTCGGCTAAAGGAGAGTCCGGCACAACATTCCGAGGTCTGCTCGACTATGTGAAGAAGAACAAACCTCCCATTATCATCAATGAAAACGTAGTATCCGCGCCATGGGAGGAGATGAAGAAAGAGTACGCGAAGATTGGTTACGTTGCGAATTTTAACCGCATCGACACCAAGCAGTTTTACATTCCTCACACGAGACAGCGCGGCTACCTTGTCGCTGTACCGAAGTCGTTCAAGGATGTGCCAGATCAGTGGGTTGACATGGTGAATGAAATGAAGAGGTTTGCCAGTTGCACATTGGAGGCTTTCTTGCTGCCGTCTGATGATCCGCGCATTGTGGAAGCACGTCAAAAATTCTTGATCGGGGACAATAATCGGCGTCGGGACACGAAAGTGGATTGGACTAGATGTGAGACACGTCATCAGAAGTACAGGCGAGAAGAGCTTTTGGGTCTCAAGCGACCGTTTACCCTTTGGGATGAGGGCGGGAATTGCCAGCTCCCAGACTTTGCTTGGACTGAATGGGCGAAAGGACAGGTTGACCGTGTCCTTGATTTGATGGACATCTCGTACCTACGGTTAGCCAAGCGAGGCATCGACGCGTCGTACAAGACGCAGATCTGGAATTTGTCGCAAAATGTCGACCGAACCGATGTGTCAAGAACCAAGATGGGAATTTGCCCATGCCTAACACCGAACATGATTCCATACTTGAGCAACCGCGGAGGCCCCATCATCGGTCTTGAAGCGCTCTCTATGCAAGGTCTTCCAATTGATCAACTGCTGTTAACTCAGGAGACGATGGATCAGCTCGCCGATCTGGCGGGGAATGCGATGTCGACGACCGTTGTCGGCGCTACGATGATTTCTGCTCTTTATCTAGTTAGGAAGGCCTTCTCTAAATCCGGCGAACAGGCTCCCGAGAAATACGAGCCTATGGACCTGGATTCCGCCAATTCAACAGACGGCGCGAAAGTGAAGGACGTCGAGAAACTCAACAAGAGAACACTTGGTTTCGATCAATTGGAGCAAGCCAATGTCGACGAGTTTCTGAAGATAGCGGATTTGAGTCGCAGGATGTGCATCTGCGAAGGTCGATCGGGGATAGCCAGGGGCATGCTATCAGAGTGCGAAGTGTGCGCTTACACTTCTTGCGAGCGATGTGGTGGTAGACCTGAGCACCATTATGGTATTTTTGAGCGATTTGCAGATCGAATCGTCCCTAGCGAGTTTGAAAAGTTTGCAAAGGAAAGATTGCCCATGAAAATTGTTGTGAAGGGTGTTGATCGAGAGAGAGTGATATGCATGAAGAGAGAGGCCGCTCAAGGACATCGTATCGACGAAGCCTTATGGAAGAAGTGGTTGGAAGGCTTTGAGAAGACCGTGGACAGCGAATTTAGATATCATCGGATGTTACGCCAAGATGGATGGACTATGCAATATGACGCTGGCTCCACGGGACTACTGGAGCTCTATATAGACGGGAAGCGTGCAGAATGGTTGCTCTTTGCCAAACCGGACGCCAATGAGCCGGCAAAGAGCGCTGTGCGGACAATGTTCCAGCAGCCGCTTGCGAGGATGCGGGTCGAATCAGGAATGAGTATGATGACCGGCAAATGGGAAGTTTGCCTCCCCGGCGAATATGAGTTTGATGTGCACATCCGAGGTGTAGGGGAGCTCATCCCGGCATGGGAAAACACACTTGGACTTGAAGGTGATGAGTACAGAGAAAAGATGGTTCGTAGTCAAGTCGAAGTGGATGTGGACGAAGACATTGCAAGCAATTTGGAGAGGGACATTAGAGGCTTGTACACGAATTACCCACGTTGCGGAATGCCGATGGCGTCTCTTCACAAGAGGGAGTCCGAGAGCGAGGCAGCTCCACTCTACTTTTTCCAGGACCCTCAACCCTGCACTGAAGGCAATATGGATTCCTTTGTGTTTTCAGAGAAGACTTCACGCATTGCATATGGAGAAACCCGACCCATATGTGCCAGCATCGATGCATCATGGCGACAATCTGCATCAGATGAGGTTGAGACAGTTCGTGGTCGGACATCCCGACACTGGATCAGTTGTGCAGACATGAAGATTGCGGTTATGTCTACGGCAGAAGATCGAATGGCTACTGTCGCAGTTGCAAATGAAGCAACCATGGAAGTTGAGGTTGGGCAGTGTGACTGTGAACGTGCAAACGCTTTGCTCGCGTTCGAGATTCCACATGTTGTAGAAGATGGGGTACTGTGGCGGAATGAAGGATGCTTTCAAGTCGGGAAGACGCACGAAAGGGTGGTGTATGACAGCATCGCATGGCTTACCGAGCGTGTTCGTAACCTAGAAGGACTGAACGAGTGGCGATCGATCACCTTGCCCGAGGAAATTTGCGTGCGTTGCGGACGATGTGCTCCCTCTCCACCTGAGATATGCTGGAAGCGCTCCTCTAAAACCCACAAACTCATACCTGTTGAGAATGTTCGGCAGGCTGGTCCGTACGAACAGGCACTCAAGGCGCGTCCCGCACCATTTGTTACGGAGTTTGAGAAAAAGGCTGGAATGGGATTCATCCGCATTGGACTGAATGTGGCAGGATTGGTGCACAGGGCAATCGCAGCGTTGCCCGGGTCGGTGAACGTGACGGACGTGCGGGTGCTTTGGCGCCTGGTGCCATCGTACGTGCCTCCCCTTACACAGGTCCTGGAGCCGTTGGCTTTGAAAAGTAACAAGAACGATCCCGAACATTCCCAACCGCCTCGATTCGCGATCCCGCTTCGGAAGGAGCAATTGCGCTCCCTGAGCTGGATGGCAGCGCAGGAAGCAGATGATGCACCTCCTTTCATCGAGGAGGAAACTTCGGAAGCGTATCTTGGACCAATGCAGTGGCTTGCAGAGGCGAGGGCTGAAGTGCCTGTGTCGATCCGAGGTGGGGTGCTTGCCGATGAAGTTGGGTACGGAAAGACCGTGATCACTTTAGGTCTGATCGATAGCATGCGCGACATTGATCGCGCCGTGATGGAGAAAGCCGAAAGGAAGAAGGGTCTGATTCCAGTTCGGGGTACACTTGTTATTGTTCCCGCACAGCTTGTACGACAGTGGCAGGGCGAGATCGAGAAGTTCCTGCCTAAGGAGTGCAAAGTGATCGCAATTGTTAACCTTTCCCACTTGAATGCAGTGTCGGTCAAAGCGATTCAGCAAGCGGATATCGTGGTGATGTCGTCGAGCGTTTTCGTTAGCGACAACTATAAGGCGAACTTGGCTGGATTTGCTGGGACTGGACCTCCACCGAGTGCGGAGGGACGGCGGTACTCTCAGTGGTTTGAGAAAGCGATGGGATTGTTGAAAGATCAGGTTGAACGCCTTGTTGAGGGTGGAGGTGCCAAGGTAGCTTACGAATGGATGAAGGATGCACTTGACGCGAAATGGGAGGAAGATTTATTTGGCGTTTTGGTTGGTGAGACAAGGAAGAAGGGAAAGACGTACCGAGAGAAGCAGGAGGCCAAAGAAACCAAAGAAGGAGGGGAGGATGCTGAAGCCGAGGAGGCAGAGGAAGCAAAAGAGAAGGAAGGCGGAAAGGCGGTGGCTAAGAAGACGAGCGGTACGAAGTCGAACCGAAAGCGGAAAGCAGATGCGAGCGAGGATGAGCTGGAGTATGAGAGTGGAGATGCGGTTGAGTCTGATGATTTCATTGTTGACGATGAGGATGATAAGCCAAAAAAGAAGGGGAAAGGAGCAGCGAAAGGAGGGAACAAGAACCCACTCTACAAACACAAGATCAGCAAAGACCACTGGGGTCTTAGTTCCGCCGCTGCCAGACGAGATTGGCGAGAGATGAAGAGTCCTGTGCTACAAATGTTTGAATGGAACCGACTGGTCGTGGACGAATATACGTATCAGAAGGGACAGATTCAGGACGGTATCATGCATCTTGCCGCCAGGAAACGGTGGGTGTTGAGCGGAACACCACCGCTCGGTGGTTTCGATGATATCAAGTCGATTGCGGTGTTCCTGGGCGTGAACTTAGGAACTGAGAACGAGCAAGTGTTTGGTAGGAAAGCGTCGAAGGATAAGACTGGTGAGTGCTTGCGTTCCGCACGGTGATTTGGTATCAGGCTGACTTTCCACGAACAGGCTCGGAGTTGTTCAGAGCGTACTCCGAAGCGCGAACTGCGGCATGGCATGAACGAAGGCACGAAGTGGCTCAACGGTTCTTAGACCAGTTTGTTCGTCAGGTATTATTGAGATGACTTCAATTACTTTCGTGAGTAATTGCTCATCGTATTGGCGCAGAACATTGCAGAGATTGATGAGATTCCTTGGGAAGAGCACATCGTGCACATCGATCTTCCAGCTGCCGAGCGTGCTATTTACTTGGAACTAGAGCATCACATTCAAGCTGTCGACGGCAACATCAAAAAAGGCAGATTCAAAGGAGAAAGCGACAAAGCTTCTCGCTTGAAAGAGGTGCTCGGCGAAAGCAAGACGGCTGAGGAAGCTCTCATCAAGCGATGCTCACACTTCGATCTTGATATTGATGAGGGTGTCGAGAATGCGTCGATTGAATGCAATACTATCGTGTCTGAACGCAAGCGACAGAGAGATGAGACGCTCGACGAGTTGCGGCGGCATCTTATGGTTGCATGGTACAACGAGAATCGGATCGGAAACAAAAGGCCGAATGGAGAGATGACTCATTTTAAAGATTGGGTGGTGAAATTGAAGACCCAGAACATCTTAGGCGACAGTGAGGCGACTACAGACATTTTGGCGGTTATAGATGAGGTTCAGAAGGCTCTTAAACGGGGCGACAAGGTGCCGAAACTTAAAAGGCGGCGGAAGGGGGGTCCGAGGAAGGTGCTTGCAAAAGTGAAGGAGTCCGAGAAAGGGAAGAAAAAATCGAAAGGGAAGAAAGGAGCGGAGGATTCAGACGAAGTTGATGAGGATGAAAGTGAAGTTGAGGAGCCAGTTCCGAAAAGTTTGAGCGTGCCGGAGCAAATTGAGCGTCACAGAGCGCACTTCTTTGTGGTGAAGGATCTTGCGGTGGAGTACAAGAGGCGGTTGCAATCCTTGCGTTATTTTGAGATCATTCGGTCGGTTCAGCTTTGTCATCTCGCTAAGCAGAAGCAAGATGAGTCGAATGTGACTGGATCTGACGAAAATGATGATGACGATTTGCAGTCGGTGCTTAAAGTGTACCAGCTGAAGTGCGGCAGTTGTGGAATGGACCCGATTCCTTTTGACCAGCTGGGATTGCTGAGCAGTTGCGGACATACGGGTTGCCTCCCCTGCTTACAGAGAGGTGCGGTTGAGCAGGAATGTCCTGAAAAAGAATGCAGAGAGGCAACTCGGGTCACGAACATCGTGAAGGCCGAGTCCCTGGGTCGGGAGAATGCGAACGACAAGATTGGGCGACGTTTTGGTGCAAAGCTTGAGAGGCTCGTCCATATTCTTCGGTGAGTTTATTGGTTCAAAGATATTTCGTGTGTTCGTGATGGCTGATTCCACTTAAAAGCAATGTGATTCCGGAGGAAGAAAAGGTTCTCGTTTTTGTCCAATTCCCTGATCTCTTCAAAAAAGTCGACGCGGCTCTCGAGTTTCACGACATTGCAACTCTGAAGATTGACGGATCTGCAGCAAATCGAAATAAGAACATGTCTGCATTCCAAGCAAGTCGTGCGAAGGAGCACCGTGTGCTGTTGCTCAACGCCATGGACGAAAGCGCAAGTGGAGCGTAAGCATAGTTCGACTTCCCAGCACTAGTGATTAAATTTTGTTCATTTGAAGGAATCTTGTGAACGCAAACCACGTTGTCTTCCTCTCTCCGCTCCTCACAGACGACGAATACACCTTCCGTTCAAGTGAAACTCAAGCAATCGGACGTGTGCGTCGCTATGGACAGTCGAAGACTGTTCATATCTGGAGGATGGTTACTCGCGATTCGATTGACGAACAGATCTTCGAGGAACGTTTGGGTAGTTTGGTGAATCGTTAAAGCGGTACACGGTTGGAGCAATGCTCTCGATGTCCTGTGATTAATATATTGAGCATTCAATTCATCGAGTGTTGATAAAACTGGTCTGATACCCAATAAAATTTTTCATGGAGCAATCATCCCGGTTACCGTGCTCATTTGGGGTTCTCTTCTTGCGTTCGTTGGTGTTACCTTCCAAACCCGTTTCACCAAACGAAATGCACGCTTTCGGATTCCGATCATCGGACATCTCCACCTCTTAACCAATTCCAATCTCCACTTCCTTTTCACAAAGCTTGCGGAGAAGTACGGCGATGTGCTATCATTGGACCTCATGGGGAGACCGTGGATCGTCTCCGGTCTGGAACAGATGAAAAAGGCAACACAAGATCGACGTTCGATTATCTACTCTGTCAGGACCGTCCCACCAGTGCATATTATCAAATTAGTCGGCGTCGATAAGAATACGCTGATGATTTTTCAACAAATAGTTCTTCAGAGATCATCTTCTACTCAATGATCAAGCTGGAGGTTTATACTCACCGACTTGGAAGAGTTGGCGCAAGGCAAAGCAGCCACTCTTTTCGTCAAGTTCTGTTAAAGTTGTTTTTGCTGAAATTTGCAAAGTTTCTTTCCGCGCTGAAGAAAGAAAGCGATGGAACACCGGTATGAAAGTTAGGATAGGGTCTGGTCAATTTAATTTATCAGTTTGATCCGGGAAACAGGTCAAGATTTTCGTCCTCGTTTCAAGTTTCTCTGGAGAATCATACGATACTGCTGATCCGAGGCTTGTTGAACTCATCTCGTGTGTGAAAAGGCACTCTACGTGGGTAAAATAAGCACCCTGGGACAACCCAAGCAGCCCGCGATCGGTTATCTGTTGATTGACGAAGATCACGAATCAGACCTGGGCATGCACGACGACCGATTCTAAAGTGAACAAGGGTCGGGATTGTCCTTAGAAAATCGCTTTGGTGTGGGCTGTTATAGATAACCGCTTTTTCTTCCTCTCCAAAACGAAAAAATTCACAAAGACAGGCGGAATACCGCCGGAATAATACTTCTGGATTGCTAACTTCTAACTTAGTCACTGCATTACCTTTATTTAACACCACTTCATTCTTCCCTCCTACGCTCGATTACAATCTTGCATTGCTTTGGAATCAAAGTGGTCCCAAAATGACCCCCATCCTCAACCCACCCAACGCCTTCAGGTTTCTTTATGTTAAAGTAATAAGAAAGGTGCGTGATGGCAATAAATAGCTCATGGCGCGCAAGGACAAGACCAGGGCATGCGCGACGACCAAAACCAAAGTAAACCAGTTTCGCCGGGTTGTCCTTTTCGATATCATTGCCAAATTGATCTTCCCCACTACTCGTTTCGCGAGCAGCGAACCTGATGAATCTATCCGGATCAAATTCTTCAACTGGTTCAGACCAGTACCGAGGATGCCTGTGCATTCCCCAAATATTGTACCACACTTCAGTGTCTTTCGGAATAAGGAAACCGTTCAAGGTATCATCCGCTGAGGTGGAATGAGGAACGAGTGGTGCCGAAGGTCGCAAACGGAGCAGCTTCACAAAAAATCAAGGACTCTGAAAGTGAAGAACGTATAATACTCAAATACCTCGTTTATTGCTGCGTTGGTATAAACCAAGTTTGGCTCATCCTGCATGCTGGGAGGACGATTCGCCGGGACGTTCTTTGAAATTTCCTCTTGAATTCGCTCAAGAGTATGGGAATGATTAGCCATGAAGGAGAAGAAATATGTAAGGGCTGCAGAGGTTGTATCTGAGAAGTGGGAGAAAATAAGTTAATTAAAAATTATTCTATATATCCTACCGATCCCAGCGAAGACCAAGTCATTTACAAACATAATGAGAACGTTTTCGGAAACCCAATCATGATCTTCTGTTATGAGCTTCGCCATGAACGACTCCCTCGCTCGTTTCGCATCTTCGTCATCCTTCCCACAATCAGTCATGCGCGCCCTGAGGTCGGCCATTTCTCGTTGAATCCAGAAGTCGCGCCTGTGGACATATTTTCGAGCAAGTTTCCAAGCAGGCAAGGGCAGGTATTTGACCAGAGGTATGTAACTGCTAAGCTGACCAGCATAAGTTGCGTCATTGATACCCGTGACCCAATCAGCCAACTCGAGGAGCCGTGGGTCATCGAATGGAAGGGATCTTCCAAACAGGACAGTGTACATAACGCTGGAGAGGAATGGCCAGACAACTTGAGCAGGGTCAAACTACGCAGACGGAAAAGCTGTTGAGGCAAATTTTTGTATAAACAAGGATCTTTCTACCGGGATGCCGTTGTTCGCTTTTGTTTCAAGTGCCGAAATGAACTTCCCAACCTCTGTCGTTAGAACTGCAGTCAAGTCTTTCGTCACCGCCGTTGGAGATAAGAGAGGTTGAATAACTTTCCGACGGCGTCTCCAATCAGATCCAAATACCACACCAGGCTCGCCGTTTATAAACGTGTAATCCTGGTAAAACTATCAAGCCAGATATACGTCAACCAATTTAATCATAATCTATTGGTAGCTTTTCGATTACCGGTATGGTCAATCGGCTTGAGTAGACGAGGGATCGACCATGCATTGTGGTCTGTTTGGCCAAATCAGGGTCGGAAAGTACGATCCAGGTCTTGCCAAAGATGCTCAGTTGGAAGATATTGCCGTACTTTTTTGCCAGTCTTGTAAACACAATGTGCATGTTGGGGTCAATGAGAAGGTAGGTGTGACCGATGAGAGGCAGTTTGAGAGGCCATTTCAGGCGATTGAGCAGGTGGAGAAGGCAAGTGACTAGAATTACAGCAGCGGTGACCAAAAAGTATCTAAGTCCAAGAGTATCCATATGTCAACGGCCAACTGGTCAACCGGGGTGTCTGTCCAATTTATAACAACCGTACCATCTGGCTCCTCTTCGTTATTATTACGGGTTCACCTAGCACGTGTGTGTTATTTTCTTATTTTCATGTTTGTATAAAAGTATCACGTTGGCCCTCTCTTGGAAAATCTCTTACCCTTCATCAATACACAAAGTTTTCTATTAATTCCTGTTTCTCGCAAGACCGATCTGTCGAAAGACGTAAGCACAACACACGCCAACATTGGTAAAATAGCTCAAGGTCCAGAACAAGACAAGCCAAGAGAGGCAAGCAGAAAACAAACAGCCCGTGTCAAACCAGATCAGCCAAGGCCTGATCTGTCTTTTGTACTGATTCAGGGAGACGAACAGCGGTGACATCATAATGATGTGATGCCTCTGTCACAAAAGAATGCACCAGCTGCACAATTTGCGATTGCGAGCTCTACTAAAGATCAAATAAAACCTAACAGGGAAACATAAGAGCTCACTTTCCCTCTGCTTGTGGTTTATTTCCGATCAAGGGATCTGCCCCAGTCAAAGAGCTGCGATCACTCCAATTTTAATACTATCTTCGGAAAGGGACTTATCTCACACACGCTTCTGCATTCATCGACACTTTTTACATACCTATGTTCCAGAAAGATGGGCAACGAATGCACTGACAAAGTCGCTAATTACACGGAAAATTTACCAGATATCAAACTTCGTGCTCGAAAAGGAAGGAGGCCACGGCAGCGGGACCGCTCACACGCCACACCTATTTGGTCTTGCACATGAAGGTTGAACATCAACCAGGTATGTCCAGAGAAAGTGCTATCTCAATGAGCACGAAGGTGAATTTGCTACATAAGATCCGGGAGAATACACAGTAGAACTCGGTGCGTCGGCCGCAACTGGGAAACAAAGAGCACCAGACTGTTGCTCTCGTTTCTTTTGTTGCTGCTGCATCCATCTTGGTCCAGTCGGCCAAAGGATCTACCAGTACGTTTGCGATTTCTCAGATTGGTCCCATGCTTAACGGACTTTATTGAAGCTGGAAACTGTGGCAAAAACTGTTGCTGTTCATACCTCTGGGCATCATTGTTCTCGCCCTCCTGGCATTCTTGGCACTGGTGATCTACGCAAAAGCTGCGAGCTATGGCCCTGATTCCACTGCCATATCGGCCTTACAGTCCAATTTGAATGTGACTGCATTCACTGGTGTTACTGGGGGAACATGGCTCGTATTCGTTCCTACGCCTTTGGTCAACACCACTGCCGCAGCTAAGGGCTTGATCTTATATCCCGGTGGCTTTGTGAATGCTTATGCTTACGCTCCCATCGCCTCACACATTGCCGCCGCTACCAGTGCCGTTGTCGTCATCACACCGTTCTTCCTGGAGGCTGCAATCTTCGGTTGGGGAAAATCGTCAGACGTGGTTTCGTATTTCTCATCAGCGACGTTGAATGGTGCGATTCCACCGGTGAAGACTTGGATCCTTGGCGGACATTCCTTAGGTGGAGCATTTGCAACTTATCACTTGAGTAACATCGGCGATGGTACTCCGATCAAGGGATTCTTGGGGCTTGCGGGAGCAGGATTCGATATATCGGGATTGAAGATTCAGGGAGCGCTTTTGCGAGGATCAAACGACATGGTGTATAGCGCAGATTCGGCAAAGAAGGGTGCAACACAGCTGCCTTCTGGCTCAGTTATCAAGGAGATAGCGGGCGGGAATCACGGACAGTGGGGCTCATATGGTCCTCAGAAGGGTGACGGAACACCGACGATCACTCCTGTACAGCAATGGGATGTTGCTGCGGATGTTGTGAAGCAGATGTTACAGAAGATATAAGGAATGATTCAGATTCTGTGATGTTCGTGTTCTGGTGTTCATTGTATATTCATATGGCACTACCACCGCCAGGTCTTACCGACTGGATAAAAACACAAATCAAACCACCTTAATATGGGCAATATGCTCAAATATGATTCTTTTGACCTGAAAAGAGGAATCACGAACATAACCCGTGATGGCTTGATTTGGTGGTTGGCATTGGTAAACTAAATAGCAGTTAATTTTATCAGTCATGGATAGATCAGCACAAATCACAGTGCAACGCATACCCGATAAAGAACCCCGAAAGAAAAACTCTCAGCGCTTCCAAAATAACCCGACGAGAACGCCCGACACCGCTAGCCAGGATCCTAAGAAAAAATATTCTTTGAAAAAGCGTGGTGAGCAAAAGAACAATGACCCAACAAAGATCAAGGAGACTTACCAATTTTCCATTACTGATAGTAACAAAGGCAAGGAGAAACAATTGGTGTCGGGTGGTGCGCGATGGGTATGTTGGTGTGTTGGTAAAAGTGTGTGATCTGGGATTGAGAGGGGAGAAGGTGGTTATTTAGACAAAGATTGGTGGTGTGCACATAAAAACGGCGGCATGCCCACACCCCTACAAAATGGGCTAAGTCAACGAGTCATAGAGCTTATTGTTATTAGGCTCACCTTCTCCACCCACCTGCCTCAAATCCTCTTCCTTCCTCCGATCTCCCCAGTAATACCCCGCCATAGTCCCCTCCACTTCGCGAAGTCGACAGACCGCCGACGTCTCGTTTGTTCTTTGATCTGCTTTCCCCTCTTGACCGTGACCTTGATCGCGAGTGCGAGCACGATCGGTGTCTATGTGACCTCGACCGAACACGGGAGCCCCCAATTCTCGTGCTCCTGTCTCGAGAGAGCGATCTGCTACGTCGAGATTCCTTGTTCGCGTCTGCATGGTCTGGCGAAGTAAGTTCATCCTCGCGAGGTAGGCCATAGGCAGATGATTCCTTCCTACCCACGTCGGGTAATCGGCCCCGGCTGCGGGATCGGCTACGTGTTCTCGTCGTGATTTGCTCTTTTTGGACTGTTTTGAACGGTGCCACCGGGAACAAGACCGCGACCGTGATCGAAGGAGTTGATCAGGTTTGCTCGCCTTCTATGACCTCAATTCATGTCCATTCTCAACTTTACCGCTCAATTTTCTTTCATCATCATCATCGTTCTTATCGTCTCCTCGCTCAAGCTCAGCCGACCACTCCCTTAACCTCTCCGATCGATCTTTCCGTCTTCGCTTTTTGTGGCCTTTCCGCCACGTTCGGATCGATCCCTCCCTTTCCCTCTTCTTCTTCCCACGCGATGTTTCACCATTTACATCCACTTCCACGGGCGTCGGCGTGCACTCGTATTCAGCCGTCGTGGCAGGCGACAACGCCGTCGCATGTGCCTCGCCATTCCAACCGGTGCTCATCGACCTCCCACGCACCTCCTCAAACTCGTATCCACGCGGATCCTCGTACCCCGGATCTCTCACCATCATCTTCCACTCGTCAACGTTCAAACCCCGCCACGAACGCGTCCCACTCGTCGCACACCTGATCCCTCCACCGATCCAGAACCCTATCCACCTCCGCAACCTCCGAAATCAATTTCCCGTCGCGCGGGTAAAACAGCCCTCGAGCCCGTCGTCGAGCACAACGTACGCGACTTGAATTGCTTTTCTGATTTCTTCCATACGGAATGTGCCTTTGGAGACGCTGTTGGAGGTGTCGGTGGGGTCTTCGATTTTGAGACGCAGGTCGGAAGCGCAAGAGCCGTAGCCCATGCGGTAGACTTCGGGGGGTCGGTCGATGTGTCGGGCGAGACGGACGGCGATGGCGCGGCGGTGGTAGTCGATTTTGACGCCAAAGGTTTCGAAAAAGGCGAGGAGGATGCGGGCTAGAGGGTGGGATGAGAGGGCGTTTGAGGGGAGGTGTTGGATTACGGAGACGAGCATGTTGAGGATGAGTAGCCGCCTAGACCGCAGGTGTAAACCTCGGCAAGCCCTTTGATTTGGACCTAAAATGGCAGTCATCAGAAACTGATTGTTTTGGATGTATGGAAGTAAAATTTACCCAGTATTTGATAATGAGAGCGACAGGACGGAGATGTGGAGAGTAATCGACAGTCACCCAGTTGCGAACGAGGGCGGAGGATTATTCACTCGATGTGTTGTTTGCGCTGATGTCGATTTTGTGACTTCCATTGACGCTCTTGAACTTCAGAACGGGAACGCGAGCCTCGAGGATCAGATCCTCACTTCCCAACTCGGAGATCAGTCCGGGTCTCGACACGATTGCCTAGTGGATGCATGCGAGGACCGAGTAGTTGTTGAGAGAGATGTGCTGTACGACGAGATTGGGAGACACAAGTCGGTTGCTTGAGAGCCGAAGATTGCGACGTGAGCATCGTTTTCGGACCAGCCGAGGGGTTTGTTAGACAGTGGACGATCCTCGTGCGAAGACCACTGCTCCGCCACACTGCCATACTCGTTCAACAATGGTAAGGACAGAGTGAGACTGGTCATCTGGGGTGTGGTGGTGCATGTGAAGGAGAGAACAGTCAAGCGGTGTGAGTGAAGCGATGTCGCTACGGGGAACGCGGCCGTTGATGGATGGAGTGGTTGGCGCTGGTTATGGATGGATGGATGGATGGATGGGGCAAATGATGCGGACACCACGATGTCGTCCTTCGGAAAATCTTACAACTATTTTATTGATTTTTGCAGCCAAAGCAAGTGAAGGAAATCAAAGACTTTTTGCTTACTGCCCGCCGCAAGGACGCTAAGGGTGAGTGGACATGGATCGGCGTAACGTCCATTCGAACTCACTGATCTCTTAATTACAGCCATCAGGATAAAGAAGAACGGCAACTCGTACAAGTTCAAGGTACGATGCTCGCGGTACCTGTACACCCTCGTCGTTTCCGACGCCGAGAAGGCTGAGAAGCTCAAACAGTCTCTTCCTCCCGGTTCGTACTGTTCAACTAATTTGCCACTGTATTTATTCTGACCGGATGTTAATGTTCCAGCCATCACAATCGAGACGGTGGACGAGAAGGCAAAAAACTAAACGAAAAATTCGTATCGGCTTTCGCTCTCTCTTCTTTTGTTCCGTCGTTGGCTGGTCAGATCGTGGCATCGAATTGTTGTGTTTGGCGAGCCGATGACGGGTTTGGACGGGGGTTTACACACAGAACCAACTTTCGAATACACGATGCACATACATTCAATTGACGAAATGGCAATCTACAGATTTATTTACAGAGATGTCGCGATTTACAGTGCGGATGTCGATTTTGCGTGCTACTCCTCCCAGTTATTTTCCTTTGCGGTTTTCGTTTTCTGATATTCGGAGATGGGTCAACTTCCAAGTCACTCTGGCTTCGATGGAGAAATACCTCAATGATGTAGCATCCCTCCTTGTATTTTTGGGACTCTTCAAAGGCGTGCAGATACTTCCATCCGAGAGTGTTCTGACATACAGAGCAGTGTACATCAGCCACCGTGTGCAATCCGGTGATAAGGACACGCTCTTGACTTGGCCCGACTACTACATTCACTCTGCAATAGGATCAAGTTATGCCACTGGTTGAGAAGTTGTCCAGCTGTATCTTACACGTTCTTGAACAAATATGCACGTCCATGACGGCCTTGAAATGCCTGAGGTTAGGATATCAAAAATTGGTCAATAGGTCACTGTGCGGATAACCTTTGACACGATGTCGTCCTGTGATGCGAGGTGTGTGCTGCACCCCAGACATACGAATATTCGCTTGCTGCCGTCCAGCAATGTCGGACCCTTCGGGTTGCTGCCCATTGATGCTAAAGCCACATCCTTCCAATTAATCTAATCGCAGGGATCGTCCATGGAACGAAGCTGGAGGACCGATAAAAAAAGCATCTTGCACATGCTTCCTCCTCAAGAAATGGGTGTTTTTGCTGATGAACCCTCATACTCCTCGGGAAGTGGGTTGGTGATCCAAACTTGCCCTTCACCCATAAATTAGAGGCTTTGACATCTCAGGTGCCTCACAAAGCCACAGCTGGTCAGATAGATGAAGCTTCACTCGCGGAACATCGAGAAAGACAGATCGGGGTCGGTCAAACTGACCCCGGAGAACGAGCAGGACTTGTGGCACGCTTACAACATCATTCATGCTAGAGACAGGATCAAGGCACCAACTTTCAGGTGCGAACGATTGCATTCACGCTTCACTATCCGAAATCTTATTGCTTTTGCAGGAGTGTCGTTTCGGAGACTGCGACGGGATCAACAGACAAGACGAATGTTCGAATAACTCTCACCATCCAAGTCGAGAACATTGATTACGACGTGCAGGGTGGAACTTTGAGAGTATCTGGCCGGAACGCAGAAGAGAACAAATACGTTAAGGTACGGAAGACCGAATTGCCTTCTTAGACTCAATGTACGAGCGCTGAAACCATTTATTTTGATGCAGATGGGAGCTTTCCACACCATCGAGCTCGAAAAGCACCGCGCATTCACATTGTACAAGGACGAATGGGACATTATAACGCTCGATCGCATTGAAGAGTCCACAAACGTCGCAAAGCATGCAGAGATCGCCGCAGTAGTTCTCGAGGAAGGCCTTGCAAATCTGTGCTTTATAACTGAGGCACTGACGGTGGTGAAGCAAAAAATTGAGATGTCGATTCCAAGGAAGCGGAAGGGATCAACGACACAGTTTGAAAAAGGTGTTACGAGATTCTATGATGCGGTCGTAGACGCGATCATGAGACATATCGACTTTGAGGTGACCAAAGTCGTTATTCTGGCAAGTCCTGGATTTACGAGGGTGAGGTGACGGCCAAAAAAGCGAATGTCGAAATCCGGCTTATTGATACATTTTGTTCTTGATAGGACACACTCTACAACCACATGTTCGAACAGGCGGTGAAGAAGGAAAACAAAGTACTTCTGGCCAACAAACCAAAGTTTATCCGAGTCCATTGCTCTTCTGGCCAGAAGCATGCTTTGCAAGAAGCTCTCCAGGATCCGGCGGTACAAGCACAGCTCTCAGAAACCAAATATTCGAAAGAGATAGCAACCATGGAAAAGTTTTACAATCTGCTCGGAAACGACCCTGCCCGTGCATTTTACGGGTACAAACACGTCGAGACTGCTGCGGAAGCAAATGCGATTGAGACGCTCATGGTTACCGATGGATTGTTCAGGTGTGAAGTTCTTCGGTTATGGTTTTGATTTAAAGCGTCTCTGATTTCCCTTACATATTCTTTTTTTCGCCTAGATCAACGGATCTGCGTGTAAGAAGGAAATACATTGAGTTAGTCGAGCGGGTGAAAGACACGGGTGGGAAAGTGTTGGTGTTCTCCACGATGCACGTTTCTGGAGAGCAGTTGACACAACTTTCTGGAGTTGCAGCGATATTGCACTTCCCGATGCAAGAATTGGACGAGGAGGAGCTTGAAGATGATCCGTTGGAGGCGGCTGAGCCTCCTGGAAGTGTAGTTGGCGACGACTGAAAGATAATCTGCTAATGATCCAGCAAGAGAAGCATAAGCTCTTCATTTTTACGTAACTTGTGAGAGTCATCTCCGTCCGCTCTCCGAGAGGACCACAAGTTTTAGTGTCTCCCACCCGATGTTCGTTCCGGGATAAAAGTTTTCGGCGCAAAGCTTACTGCAAGCGCATTGGCGTTTCATATCTACGCTTGGGAAACGAACCTCTAGCTGCAAGCATGGATGCTACTGGCAAGGACGCAGCCTGGGGTGTGGATCTCGTTCTGAAACTGCAACGATTGCTCGAAGATTTCTGCAAAAAGGAACATGCCGACATGTTGACCGCGGTTACAGGAGCCCAGTTCTTTGCACAAAATGCGACCAGGAAGCTGGGCATTCCTTACGAATTACCCTCGAGCTTTCCGCTTCCGTTTCCTGGAAGAGAACTCCATTCTGCATTTCGTGGCACAGGAATGATGTCGCCTTTTCTCGACTGCTTGTCGAATGAGTTAACCCTTTTTTTGCTCTGGCATTTGTTCAAACCCCGATATAAGATCTAGCAGACGGATCTGAATGTTGCATCGCAAACCAACTCCTCAGAGTTTCGGAAGAGTTTGGTGGGGCAGGATATATTCTTGTCACTCAGCTCCCTTTTGGTTCCACGACCGATGGCATGGCTGGATACAATTGTGATTGGCGGGACTCTCCGCGTGATCGAAGAGGACAATGGAGGAGGGTTTGGGCCGGTTCTTGGACGATGGCGCACCCCCGATCTTCATTGGTTTCGGCTCATTTATGCAAGCTTCCAATTCGAAATTCCTTTCATTTCTTTTGAGTCCACCTTCGATCTTCTCGTTGAGGAGCGAATAATTGTGTACTTGGGCGGAATGTTGGCAATGAGATTTGCGAATGATGAGCTGAGGAGGGAATCGATTCTCGATCGGATCGTGTCTAGGTTGTGCTCAGCGTGGCCCATGGTGTGTGTCCGGACAGATGCAAGCTATTGGTTCATCACGGTGGATCGGGGACGTTGCAGTCGGCTCTGATGGATGGGACTCCGTCTGTGATGGTGATATTTACGGTGGATCAGCCGTTGTTTTTGCGACTTGATGCATGCAAACAGGTTAGTTCCGGAATGTTTGCGCTTTTTGTAGGTTACTCTTGAACGGTTTGTGTCAGCCATTAACAAGGCACACGATCCCGTGTACAAAGAACGAACTGTTGCTTTTCGCAAGATGATCCTGTTGGGGAGAACTTGGCTGCTTGGATCAAGCAAGTCGCACAGTCGATGGTCGATCGACCTTCAGAGTCAAGTACAGGTTTCTGGGCATTCTAGTTCGTTTTTGGGTTTTCCTGTGCGTATCTTATTGCTCTCCGTTTTCGTTTTTCTTTTGTGTATTTTTATGAAAGTCTTCCATGGACATATTCTGCGGTCTGCTGCAGGATCGTTATTGTCTCCGGATGTGGTTGAAATTATTTCTGTTCCCCCACCTTATGACTTGTTCGTTTTGTTCATTGGCAAGGGAAGAAATGTTGCTAAAAGTTCTCCTCCCCCCAAATTTCTTCGAAAAACAGCGCGAACATAGTTTCAATGTGAAGTCTTTTTACTTTCTTATCCATCTTAATGCTTTCGAGCCGAAAGTCTGTTTTGCGGCCGTTATTATGTCTGTCGGAAGAGATTCCCACCAATCCGCAACTGCAATTCTGTTGTATCGGTGTGCTTCACTTATCTTCTCTTCCCTTGATCCGCTCCACTTTAATTTCAACCCGCTCGATTTCCACCATTCTAAAACGTCAATATGGCCGTTCCTACTCGCCCAGTCCAGAGAATTTTCAGTCCACATTAATCTCAACCCACTCGCTTTCCACCACTCCAGTACTTTGACGTGTCCCCAGTTACTCGCCAGATCCATTGCTTCGCGGGACCACTTCAATTTCAAGCCACTCACTTTCCACCAGTCGAGAACCTCCACATAGCCGCAAGTACTTGCCCCGTCCATGGCCCCTTCAGACCACGTCATTGCTAGGCCGCTCTCCATCCACCACCTAAGAACATGCAAAAAGCCACGAAAGCTCGCCCAGTCAAGTGCGTAATGGCTCCATTCCAATTTAAGTTGGCTCGATTTCCACCACTCCAAAATATCCACACGGCCCTCGTAACTCGCGCGGTCCATCACGTCTTTGAATGCTGTTGAAAACTTCAGCCCACTTCTCGTCTTCCACCATTCCAGTATTTCAGGGCTCGTGATAATGCTGGTTGTAGCCATTGTCCTCACATCGAGCTCGATTGGTAGCCTACTCTGCTTCCACCACTCCAAAACTTCTGGGTTCAGACTCAAACTCGCATTCCTCATTATCACACTTTCAGTGTACCGCAGCTCGAGTCTACTTGCGACCCACCAGTCGAGAACATGAATGTGGCCCGCGTTCGTCGCCCATTCCAAGGCGCGGATGGTGTAATTAAACTGTAGCCCGCTGATTTTCCACCACTCCAATACCTCCAAGTGTCCATTTTTGCTTGCATAATCCACTGGGTTGGGAGTACTAAAACGCTCGTACTTGAGCTCGAGGCCACTCGATTTCCACCACTCTAAAACGTCTGCGCGGCCGAATTCAGAGGCGGCCTGGATCGCATTTTTGGTGTAGTGGCAAGGATGTTGGGAACGGAGGTGCAGGTCGAGAACTTTGACGAATCCGGTTTTACTTGCTTCGTCCATTGATGGAAGCGACAGCAGCGACAATAGAACGGCCTCGGCATGGGGCCTCTTAAGATAGATGGCTGCTTTGTACGCTTGAGCTGGTTTTCGACACCATGTCCCAAGTAGCCAAAGAATGTGGTCGACAATCTCTGGAGGGAGAGTTTCCATGCTCTTAATTGGCTGCGAGCGTCTATTCAAAACCAACTGTCAGGAAGTTGACTACTTCCAAAAATGAAGAAAAAAACCGTTGCGCAACGGCCTCGTCCGATACTTACTAAAGAGTCGATCTTCATCCTTATCAAAGCATTTTCAAAATGAATGTGCTATTGTCTTAAAAAATAGAACTGCGCCCCGTCTGTGAACGTCCATGGGATCAGCAAAACCAAGACCGAGCAAAAAGCGGGCACACTCGCCAGACGGGAGGGACGGGCCGTCACGGAACGTTGGTTCAGTTTTGGATGCAGACCAGAACGGATCAGCTCAAAGGAAACGCTCGAGGACGCAACAGCCGGAATCAACCAAAATCACAAATGGGAACAGAGCTCCAGTGCTTGAAATCAGTTCGCAAGATGATCGAGGTGTACTAGAGGATGATCATAATGGGGGCTCGGAAGATTTTGTCCAGGAATATTCTGGGTAAGTCGCTCTTGTATCAGTTTATGATCGATATCTCACCTTTACAACACAGTTTTCATCCATCATCTCGCTCCTGGACTCCTGATCGTGTAAATCCAGAGTATGCATTCCAGTCAAATCTTTTCAACGTGTATTATTGAATATTCCATTTTTCGAAGTGCGATCACTCCCGAAGCATTCTTTGACAAGTATATCCGCACACGCACTCCCTGCATCCTCACCAACATCCCTGCCGAAGACCCACACTGGTCACGCATCCGCCGGTGGGTCGCACCGCCGGACTTCCCTACTACCTCTCGCACTTCACGGTTCGGCTACATCAAACTTGCCGCAGGTGATGAGATCGTTCAGGTAGAAACGAGATGCAAGCCTTCCTCTGACGGAAAAGTCAATGCAGAGTTTGGAGGCGGCGGAAGGAGACTTAGGATGCCATTTGGAGAGTTTTTGGAGCGGTTGGAGCATGGTGATACGGACGTGTACATGACTACCCAATATCAGACAGAGGATGAACGGCATTCGGAAGAGGATTTAAGAATTTTTGGTGGCGATGATGATGAAGACGAAGCGGTGATGCGCTTAAAGGCCTTTTCAGTGATGGAGATGGCGAAGGACCATGAATTGCCGAAAAGGGGAAAGAAAGGAAAAGGGACTGGGCGTGTCAACGGAAAGGGTGCCCGTTTTGAAACGGAAAATAGCGATGATGACGGGGTTATGGACCAACGGATGGAGATGATCATGTCCGGGTGGGGAGTTGATATGGATGACAGCGATATCGACAGTGAGTTTGAAGCTGGAAACGACTCCACGCAAAACGACATGGATGCTTTACTCGAACAAAGTCAAACGATCACAGAGTATCTCCAACCGCCCCTGTCCCAGCTCTCTGCCGACTTTCCAAAGCACCCGAAAGTTTTCGGGTACCTTGTCCCTCAGCAAGTTAATCTATGGATGGGATGCGGTCCGCCCGAAAGCGAAGGAATGTCCTCGGGCCTTCACCACGACTTTGCCGACAACCTCTACGTCCTACTTCGGGGTCGGAAAAGGTTCACAATGTTCTCGCCTAAGGATGCCGTGAAGATGGAGATGCATGGGAAGATCGCCAAGGTGCATCAGAACGGGTTGATTGCGTACGAGAACGATAATGTAGGCGACAACGAAGGCTGGTTGGATGAGAGCGAGGACGAGGATGGAGAGGATGCAGACTTCGAAGCACGAGCGAAGGCCGCAAAAATCCCGCGAGCAGACGGCGCGTTCCCTCACGACGTTGCAAAGTGGAAGCTGAAAGAGCTCGAGAAGAGGAAGAAAGAGCTCGAGATGCTCAGTGAGCTCGTGAGCGAGGAGACCAAAGTCCGCATGGAAGAGGCTGCGGAACTGGCTGAGATAACGGGAAAGAAGGGCCAGAAAAAAGCAAAGGCTGCGAGGGACGCTTTGGAGGCGGTAATGGAGGAAGGGCAGGCATTGAAACTTGCGGTTAAGAATGTGGAGGAGGAGATTGAAGGTGCGCTGGAGGAAGAACTTGATTTGCGGCTGATCGTCGGCGCTGACGAGGATGATGACGATGAGGATGAAGACGAGGAGAATGGTGAGGAAGAGAAAGACGACTCGGATGAAGAGGTTGGAGATGAAGAGCGTGGATGGGAAGACGTGAGCGAAGATGGTGGCGAGGTTGACAATGATGAAGATGACGATGAAGGTGCAGATGCTATGGATGTTGACGACGATACCGACGACATGGATGAGGAGCAGACAGTTCCGAGATTGTCCAAGCCGGATAAAGGCAAACAGCCCTACACGCCAGAGAGCTCTAAACGAAACAAGTCCACCGACCAGAACGGCCAAACCGATGAAACCGACACACCTGAGGAGAAGCCATACCCTCGCAGTTTCAGTCGTATTGACGTTGCTACGCTGCGAAAATATGTTGACAGAGGCGAAGTTGTTGACCGCACGTTGGAAGGGACAACACCTATTGTCGTGGACTTGAAAGAAGGAGAGATGCTTTATCTACCCACAGGTTAGACTCTTCACAGTGACAGAAGAAGTAGAACTCAACGTTTCTCCATTAGGATGGTTCCATGAAGTTACTTCATTTGGAAACTCAAACATGAGGGAGGATGATCCAAGTGAGCGGATCCATGTTGCGTTTAACTACTGGATGCACCCACCGACCGAATCATCATTCAATGCACCTTACGCCGATGCATATTGTGAGAGTCATTGGTTCAAATTTGATTCATTCTGAATTTATTGCGCGCAGGGGCGAGAAACTGGGAAGGCATAGAGAAAGCCATGGCAGCCCAAGTCACCTTCGCCGATGACGACGACGATCCAGCAACAGCGGAATCTTCGGATACCGAGATTGATTCTGAAGACGAAGACTTTTTCAACGCCCTGACCGGGAAAATGAAGCCGAAACCATGGGTTAAACGCAGCGGGATGACAGATAAAGAGAAAGCCAAAGTTCACGAAAAGTGGCTAGCGACTTTTGGGTTCAGCACGGGTTCCGCGAATGGGTACGACCGTGTTTGGTGGGAGCGGCTGGGTGCCGTAGAGCGGTGTGCGTTGGTGCTGGGAGTGGACGAAGCAAGCGCGGAGGAGCAGATGCTAGCTTGGAAGTCGGGAGAAGAGGATGGGGAGGGTGGTGATGGTTTGGAGGATGTGGACGAGGAGTTGATAGAGGGCAGCTTTATGGACGGAGACGAAGACGGGGTAGATGTGGAGGAGGCGTTTGGTATGGGGATGGAGATGGATGCATTTGACGGTGAATCGGAAGACGGTCAAATCATGAATTCTGACGATGAGGGCGAGGGCGACGAAGGGGAGGAAGATCTGGAGGGAAAGATTCTCAAGCAGGTTAAGCAGAAGGTTTTAGGTTTAACATCAGACGACTTAGAAGACATGGACGTCGAAGACAGCGATGGTGACGAGGACAGAGCAGATTTTGGCCAGTTTATGAACCAGCTTGGTGGAAAGGACTTTATGGACAAGCTGATGAAGAATATTCAGGACCAGCTGATTAGTAATGGTGGGCTGGTTCGGTCGTCAAACGATTTGGAAGACGAAGAACGGCAGCGTATTCTGAACGAGTATATGGCAAGTTACGCCTCGGGCGACGAGGAAGAGGAGGAAGACGATTTTGACGACGACGATGGCGACGATGATGACGATGAGTCTGGCGGGCTGTTCCTGTTTAAAAAAGGACAAATATCAGGCGAGATCGATGACGCTGATGATGACGATGACGAAGAGGGTAGCGATTCTGATCCGGAAGAAGACTCCGAGGAGTCAGGCGATGCCACTGAGGAGGACGACGAAGAGGACGACGAAGAGGACGACGAAGAGGACGACGAAAAGGACGATGACGATCGTAACTCTGACGGGCTAACACCCGCAGAGGAGGCGGAAATGCTCATGAGCGCAGTGGACGATCTGGATGACGACGACCTTGTCGAGTTTGGACGAATGATGGCACGTCGAGCTCGTGAGCAGTTGACGAAGCGAAAGAAGCGCGGCCTCGACGACAGCGATTCCGATCTCGAGGACGACGAAGACGGTGAGGATGGTGCGGAAATTGTTTCAGAGTTTAGAGATTTTGCGGCGATGCGAGCGGGGCAGAAGCAGCTCCAGGAAGAGGAAGAACAGAATGATGACGAAGAAGGAGAGGATGAAGAACCTGAGGGGGAGGACGAAATTGAGTTGGAGGAAGAAGCTGGAGCTGAGAGGGACGACGGTGAGCAGGTGGATCTGGATGAGTCAGATCGCAGGATGCGACGAGCGGTCAGGATATTGCATGCAATTTCGCGCAAGAGGAAGCATTTGCAAGCATGGAGGGAGTGGATGGCTGAAGATGGACGTGGGAAGTGGAATGTGAAGAGGGTCAAGAAGTGACAAGCGGAATCGATTGTTGCGGTTTCTATCTGTTCTTCACTATCTGTTCTTTTTAATTGCAATAGATATATCTCCCGAAGGAGTTGTGCAATAAAGGACCTCTGCGGGATACATTGAAGGTGATTACTCCCTTATCAGAACTGCTCATCAATTTTGCAGTCAGATGGAACATCAGAAGCGAAGCTGACTAAACTTTGTGCATTATTGGGACTTCGAGTGATTCTGCCTCACTCATCACTGCCCAGATTTGCTGGTTCAAGACAATAATAATTTACCTCTCGATTTTCTCCCTCCCAATGTGAGCACAATCCACGCTTCAAGAACTTGAAATTCTCTTGGAGCTTTGTTGCACTACGCCTCAATTCTTCTGAATTTCTATAAATTGGCGACTTCAAGCTCGGATGGTGCGCAGAACGTTTCTGACTTCCAAAGTTTCACATGAACAATAAGTGGTTCTTTGGTCCTCGAACATCCGACCTTGGAGTTGCTTTGCGTAACAGGAGCGATCTATTTCATGCTGGAAATAACCGAATTATTTACGTTAGATCAGCCTTCAGATCATCCTTTACTTTTAAACCCCCTGTTTTTAATTTCCTTGTTCCACACGCTTATCTGGCTTGGCCTCACACACCGATGACTGTATATAACTGCTCGCATCTGCTAAAATTCATTAGAAACCCAGGTCTGTTTCCAAATTTTGGCGGCCAACCAAGTGAAATAAGCTTAAGACTTTGCCTTCTTGACTCTTCAGCTCCCTCTGTGGATGCTGCATGAACTACCTTGGAAAGTGCGCTGTTGTGGGTGTTCCACCAGCGTCGATTACGGTTATCACATTTTGTCAGTTCTCGTGCCTGTGGCACAGGCACAAAATGCAAAATTTGGCGTTTTGCTTCTTGGCACAATTTTTTAAAACCGTGTATGTCTGGTTCAAAACCCAGCTGCGTGATCCCCGTCTTGGTTCACTTCATTCGCCTTCTCAAACGTTCCGTTCGCACGCGCCAAAGCTTCACTCATGGAGAAGAACGAAAAATCCGATAAGGTGGGACTTCACAACGCCAGATTGTCGTACATATTCTGATCTCGCTACTTCGGTCGATCGTCAGTCGGATCTCACGAAGGAGTTGCTCAGCAACCACCGGCCGGATTCTGGTTCTGCTGGTCCGTCAACCTCGAGCCAAACTGATCCCAAAGTACACGGGATCCCCATCCGCTACCGGACACTCTCGTTCTTATTCGACGAAGAGATCACGCGTCGCAAGAAGAATCTGCGCAAGAACGGTATCGCTGAAGCCGCGGAAGACGTTGAAGTCGTCCGCAATGTTAAGGATCACTTGTTGCGCAAGGATGATGTTTATGTCAAGTACTCCTCGGTATGTTTGTTAAGGTCAAAAGCCCTGGATGGAATCTGATAAGGTGATTCACCTTAGCACCCAACGATCGGACTGGAAGCGCCCGCTGTGACTAGGCGACTAGCAGAAGGGAAAAATTTGCTCACGCCAGCCCCATCTAAGGCCCGTACAATTGGACAATCACTGAAAGTATATGGGCGTAAATCTCATATCTTTCTCCTTCCTTTTGTCAATGCACCTCCTAAAACTTCTCATCCTGGATCCGAACCATCTAGTTTGTGCAAAAGACGGTGGGCTACGTTTTCGGCGGATTCAACTTCCTGATGTGGGTCGGTGAGTATCTGTTCTCCAAATGATATCGAGCTGCTTGCATACCGACATGTCATCTGTAATCAGCCCTCATCGTTACGATTCTGTCGTACCAACCTCTTGGCGGTTCCAACCCTCAAGTGTTCAACCTCGGTGTTGCTGCATTGATCTTCTTCATCATCGTCGCCTCCAGCGTGTTTTATGCGTATGTAGACTACTCGTCGGCTCAGGTCATGCGTTCATTGCAGAAACTTGTTGCAACCGACGCAACAGTCATTCGTGACAGTGTGCGGGTTACCATCCCTTCGTCTGAAGTGGTTCCTGGCGACCTTGTTTCTCTGTCTTTGGGCCAGCGAGTACCAGCAGATATCCGAATTGTCGAGTGCTCTGCCGATTGCAAGTTCGACCGGTCGCTGCTGACTGGTGAAGCCGATCCCGTCCTTGGAAGCGTGGAGCCCACAGACGAAAACCCTCTTGAGACCAAGAATCTGGCGTTCGCTTCTACATTCGTCGTACAGGGCACCGCTGTCGGTGTGGTTTTTGCTACCGGTGACAATTCTATGATCGGGCAGATTGTGAAGATGACGTCTGGCCAGAAACAAAGAATGGTGTGTAATCTCGATATTGCTGTTCTGCCTTCCCTGAATCTCCTCTTCTCCACAGACCTCTCTCCAGAAAGAGATCTTCATTTTCACTTTGATAGTCACTATCGTTGCTATCATTGCCTTCACCATCACCATGATTTTCTATGCAACCTACATTCGGAACCAGTATCCCGACTACCTAACGATCTCCGGTGCTATTATTAATGCCATTGGATGTCTCACTGCCATGGTTCCCCAAGGTCTTCCAGTAGCTCTTGCCCTCACGCTCACGATCGTCGCAAAGCGTTTAGCCAAACGTCATGTGCTAGTTAAGAATCTCGCTTCTGTTGAAACGTAACATCGTGGTCTTGTTTTGCCTGACGCTACTTATTTAATCAAATTCTTGTAGTCTCGGCTGTATGTCTGTACTCTGCTCTGACAAGACCGGCACTCTCACAATCGGCCGCATGTTCGTGCAGCGTGTCGGATTTTTCGATGCTGATATCGACGTGAATGCTCCTAATTTCACACCTATTGGAGCTCGTCTCACAGAATCCACACCATTAGTCCAGATTGGTCACTTGTGCAACGGTGCTCGCTTTGAGCTCGCCTCGGAGGCAGTACCTCTGGCGGACCGTGTGATTAAGGGAGACCCAACGGACACGGCTGTTCTCAGATTCGCCGAATCTCTTCTTCCTGGCGAACAGATCCAGAGCGAGTACACCATGGTCACGCAGACTCCATTCAACTCCAAAAACAAGTACATGGTCACCATTGTACAGAAGACCAACCAACCCGACCAGAATCTCGAGCTTCTTATCAAAGGTTTGGTGAAACAGTTGTGCTTCAGCAGCCCGCTCATTTTCCGATGATATTGTTGCAGGTGCCCCCGATATCCTCCTGCGAAAATGCGATTCTGTGATCGACTCCACTGGAGCCACGCAGCCGATCAACAACGACATACGCGACCGTCTTTCCGTGCTGCAGGAAGAATGGTCTGCCAACGGTCTCCGTGTGATCGTACTCTGCAAACGCACGCTTGGCATATCTAAGATGCCAACCGAGTTCAATTCGAAGTACCCCAGCCTCGAAGACGTTCTGACAGCAGAGATCCGAGATCTCACCTGTGTCGCCTTGCTCGCCATTCGTGATCCACCCCGTCCAGATGTTCCTGCTGCGGTCTCCGTGATTCGAAAAGGTAAGATCAGAGAGCTGTCTATGATCTCTGTTTTGAATCTGACGCATGATTCCAGCTGGAGTTCGAGTGTTTATGGTTACCGGCGACTACATTACAACCGCGGCAGCGATCGCTCGGCAGGTTGGGATTGTGACGACTAACTGTGATTCGATCATCGACGTGAAACGCCACGTTGAGGACCTGCAAAACGGCACTGGAGTAGCTGCACACCTGAAAGGAGCAACACCTGCTGCGATCAAGCCGAGCATTGATGACGATGCCGATATTCGGGGTGTCGCTATAAGCGGTGCGGATTTGATGTCGTTCGAAAAGGAGCACTGGGACGTCGTGTTCGGGTTGTACCAGGAAGTCGTCTTCGCTCGCACTACTCCTGAGCAGAAACTTCGAATTGTGCTGGAAGCGAAGGCGCGCGGTGACAGCACGGTCGCTGTGACTGGTGACGGTGTAAACGATGCTGCGGCTCTCAAGGCTTCGGATATTGGTGTGGCGATGGGGGCTGGAAGCGACGTTGCAAAGGAAGCCGCGGCGATCGTCCTTTTGAATAACGACTTTGCATCCATTTCCATTGCCATCGAGAATGGAAGGCTGATATTCGATAACTTGAAGAAGGTTCTGGTTTACCTGATGACGGCTGGGACGTAAGCATGAGTGCATTGATAAGAAGGGAGTACTCTGAACACATTTTTCGCTTTTGGCAGTTACACCGAGTTCATGGCGGTTTTCTCCAACGCGTACCTGGGAATGCCACTTCCGCTCAACTCCTACCTCCAGGTCTTTTTCAGTATCTTCAACGATGTTGTCATGTCAATCTCCCTTATGGTTGAGCTCCCTGAGTCCAACTTGATGCAACGTAAACCACGGAATGCTCGCACGGACCGACTCACAGACTGGCGTTACTTTGTGCAGGTCTACCTGGTATGTATCTCTCATAAAAGTTCAAAGTATTTCAATCCCTAAACAGCAATGGCTTCAGTTTGTTGGGTTGATCATGTGGTTTTCTGCTATGGGAATGTGGTTCCTCTTCTTTTCCCAGAACGGAATCGGTTTCTACTCTCTGTTGCTTTCTTTCAATAAGTGGGGAACTTCTGGCGACTCTCTCCGTTTTGTCCTCTCAATGTCTCCTGGAGCCGTTCCTGCCGATGGCGTCGCGTTCACCTCTGCTGAGATCGCTGCACTTCCGGGACAAATTGATCTTGCCAACCTGGTCAACACCGGCAACGGCGTGTACTACCTTACCATGGTGTTGATGCAATGGGGTGGTCTTCTGGCGACACGGAACCGTCGAGCCTCGATCCTCGAATCGAACCCTCTCTGGGGTCCCCGACGTAACCTGCTAGTTCCTGTTGTTATGCTGACTTCGCTGGGCTTTGCTTGCTTTAACCTGTTCACTCCGCCCATTCAGCAACTTTTCCTTGTCATGTCTCCCCCTTATATGTTCTTCTTGATCCCTCTTGCGATCGCGGCTTTCATTCTTGGCGTTGATGAAATCAGGAAGGCTGTTGTGCGCGCATATCCAAAGTCGTGGGTTGCCGCCGCTGCTTGGTAGTGCCCACAAGTGCTTCCTTGCATCTTCCTTAACAAAGTACCTCACTACATTTTGCCGTTTCTTTTTTAAAAAATAATGCGTGTGATTTGTGTTCTCCAAGTCACCTTTAACAATGAGCGAATGAAATGCAACTGATCGAGGATAGATCAAAGGCGGAACGCCAAGGACGGAGATCGCCAGGTACTTAACTCTTGACATCACTATCACTGGCGCGGTCATGTACAGAATGCGACCAGCAGTGAGGATTTTACAGCTATTTCGCGCAAGACGAAGAGTGGATGGCCAAAGATGACCTTCGAAGTGACCAGCACGAGCATGGACCGTGAGAACTGAGAACGGAATGTAATGTCCCGCCTAAACAAGTTCGTGTTCAATCGTTTTTTCGCCACAACCACAACGTACAAACAAATTCCTTTTTAGATACGAGGCGGGACATACTGAAACATAGCAAATAACTGACAGTTGAAAGAAAACCGCGGATTTCAAACCAGCAGCGGCTTCAATTTCAGATTCGAATGGTCACGGCATCAACGGAGACCACATCGACCGTAAATGGTCCCTTCTGGGTATCGAATCCGCTCTGGCACAGCAAACTGACGGTGTAGATGGAGTTGGTGTCGACTTCTTTCGGAACATCAGAGCTGGCGTTCACAGGTCGTCCGCGGTAGTAAGGCAGGAACTGATCCCACTTGATCACAAATTCCTGTTGTTCGGCATTCGCGGTGAACTTGTACTTGTACTCCACAATGCTCTGCGAGATGTTTGCAGGGAAGGTGGTCTTCAAGTTGATGGAGTACTCCTTCCCGTCGCCCCCTGCCGTGGTGATAGCCAGGCCGGAGTACGAGTATAGAGCCAAAGTATCAAAGTAAGGTGTGTTTGTCACCTGCTGAGAAGCGAAGCCGGCACCACCGAGGGTAGTGGTGTCGATGTTTCCATTGAATCTGAGGAAGTTGTCAGCGGTGATATTGACGAACGATTGGGAAATCCCTCCTCGAACTCTGCAGAACGTTTTTGTGAGACAAATTGATGTTTGAGAATCGCTATTTTAGAACCCGTCGTTTACGGCTATCCATTCCTCCTGATGCCAGTTGTTCGGTCCAAAAACTTGAATACGGGATAGGGGATCGCTTGGTTCATCCCCACCCTGAAGTTGCGGAGTTGGTGCAGCGAATGATTGATTGCCTATGAGAGCCTGTTGACGGATATTAGTTAGTTTTGAATTCCTGCCGACGCACAAATGAAGAGGTCAACGAACCACGGCAAGAATGCTTGTTAGGGCAACTTGAATGGGAAGATAGATGTGGGGACGGCTGAGCATACTTGAAAAGTTTTGTTGACGGATAAGCAGTCGATAGCTACAATTTATGGAGCAGAGCGGATAATCTCCCCCAGAATGGATCTGCGGAGACATAACATTTCGACATCACCTCCAGGCGGTGCGGTGCGGTGCGTGGAGCGGACATCATATTGTTCCGTCGTTCCACAAACCAGTTGAGAGTCCCCTGACCAAGTGGAACTCACCTTCAACTTCACGTCCAGTATTTATTCAACTGGATCACAAATCCCCCAAATCCGAGTCGCAAGCCGCTCGCATTAGCTTTTCCGAGCTATTCATCATCATTTTAACCTTCTTCACGGTCGGCCTCATGCTCCATACAACCTCCAATTTGCACCGTCTACTTAAATATATGATTGTTTATGTCTGAGATACCCGCTGATGGAAGCTGATCAGAAAGGGATTGTTCCGGGGGATCAACGACGCATTCACTGCAAATAGTGGTGGGATTGTTTGCTATGTGAGGACGGAAAAATTTCATTTGGCCGACTGAATTTCTAGTTTTGTAGATCGTCTCTAGATGTTCAAGCTCGCAGATGCGGATGGAGAGGAAGAGGATGACGAGGAGATGAAGAGGACAGGAGATTGCGACGAAGCGGATTCAGGGAGTGAAGAAGTGCAGAATGAAGAGAGTATCTATTTCATCAACTCTGGTCTATGTTATTTCTGTTGGTGAGAAAGCAACCCTCACACTTTAGAATCCGATGGTAGGGAATGCGCTCGAGAATTCAACAACTTCCTTCCTGAGCTTCCCAAGCTGCTCGCTAAAACCAACGGTCTTCGCGTCGTCACCAACCAATTCCTTAAAGTCCTTCATCTTCTTGGCTGCAAAACAAAAATGTGTGGGAATGAAAGCAAAACCAAATTGAACATGTTTTCGGATACCTCCGGTCGACTTTTGAATGTCGATAGTGAGCTGAATACCACGTCCGATGAACTCTGAGATCTGGACAAAGTCCGCTTCTTTAAGACCACGTGTTGTCATAGCAGGCGAGCCTGTGCCAAGGGACGGACTTAAATCAGAAGTCCTTCTTACCAATGGTCCATGATAACTTACCCATACGTAGTCCACCAGGGATCATGGCAGACTTATCTCCTGGAACTGTGTTCTTGTTCGTAGCGATGTTGGCAAGCTCAAGAACACGCTCCACACGTGCACCATCAATGCCCTGCTCCATTCATCAGCCCATTATAATCAAACTCAAACTCGGACTGGGCATACCTTGTTCCTCAAGTCGAGCAAGAGCAAATGCGTGTCCGTGCCTCCAGAAACCATCCCGTAGCCCAACTTTTTGAACGTCTCCTCCATGGCCTTCGCGTTCTTCAGGACCTGGGTCTGGTACGCGGCGAACGTGGGCGACTTTGCTTGGTGGAGCGCGACGGAGAGGGCGGTGATGGTGTGATTGTGGGGGCCGCCTTGGTGTCCAGGGAACACTGAGAAGTTGATCGGGTTCTCAAGGTCGTATTCGATCGCTATCAAGTACTGATCAGAATAAAATTAGGTCGTATGTTGGTGACGACGTACGCTTCCCCTTCTTGTCGTGGCTACGGACACCCTTGCGGAAGAAGATCATCGCACCACGAGGACCACGGAGGGACTTGTGGGTCGTGGTCGTGACAATGTCGGCGTATTCGAAGGGAGACGGGAGAACTTTTGCGGCGATGAGTCCTTTTCAGACACAGTTAGTATGATCGGTTCAAATTTTGTTCTGACATTCTAACATACCACTGATGTGTGCAATGTCTGCCAACAAGTATGCACCGACAGTGTCCGCAATCTAATTAAAAAAAGATAGTTAAAAGGGGAGTGTGTTTTGAAATTCGGTCCAGTAAAACCTGCTTCATCTTTGCGTAATCCCAGTTCCTCGGGTATGCACTTGCACCAGCGACGATCAACTTTGGTCGGTAAGCCGTCGCAAGAGTCTGCAACTTTTCGAAATCCACGATCCCTGTCTCCTCGTTCACACGGTAAGGCATCGTCTCAAAGTAGGTCGACACTGCAGAGATCTTCTTTGTGTCAGTCTGGTATCCGTGCGACAAGCTATAGGTGGAAACTATTCAATATTTTTCTTAATAGACTCGAAATATTACCTACTGGCCACCGTGGGGAAGATCAAGACCCATCAAACGTTCGTGGGGTTTCAGGAGAGCATTGTAGACGTAGAGGTTCGCCGGCGCACCAGAAAGAGCCTGCACGTTCACGCCCCACTTCTGAGGATCAAGACCGTACAGCTCAAGCGCGCGCTTTTGGCACAGAGTCTCGGACTGGTCGATAAACTCGTTCCCACCATAGTACCTGATTCACAGAACTCAGCAAAATCCTACAAATGATCTTTGATTAAATCAGATACCTTGCGCCGGGGTAGCCCTCGGAGTACTTGTTCTGCATCACCGAACCCAGGGCGTCCATGACTGCGCGAGAAGTGAAGTTCTGGGGTATGACGTCAAACAAAATTCAGCCATGTACAAAGGATAGCTGTTGTGGAAGTACCTCAGAGGGAATCAGGACGATGCTCTCTTTCTGGCGGATCTTCTCTGACTCGATGATCTTGTCGACTTCTGAGTCAACATCCTTCAACGACTTGTTCATATCCTATTGTTTCAAGTGACAGATACAGCGTCATGAATGCGGAATAGAGACCAAAGCTTTGAGCTTTAGAGAGAGTACCTTTGGGTCCTCGACAGCAGCAGTTGCAATGAGGCGAGCCGCCACAAGCTGACAAAAGAAGATCCATGATGATTAAGTACCATGCCCAAGAGTTCTTAGATCTGTTCCACTATCTTCACCTTTGCAGTGGTTCTTCCAGCAGCATTTGCGCTTCCCGTCCTTGCAGCGATCAGCACGCGATTCGACAACTTACACGAAGTTCCCAGAGAGTTCATTTTGGCAAGCTGGCCAGTAAGCCACAGTACATTTTTACAGAAACTGAAAATGAAATTGAACGTCGTCAAATGAGGGGGAAGGTGCTGGACATGCCGGAGGACGAGCAATGCGCATCCCCTGGCGAATCATGCACGCCGTAATTCGAGTGCATCATTCACGTCCAATTCGACTTTAAGAAGGACAACACCTTTTCCACCTATGTCCTCAATTCTATCGTAAAGTTTTAATATTTATTTTTTCGGCACTGATTCTAGATATATTTTCGTCGTTGCATGCCTTTGCTTATTTGATTGGCAAGCAGTCAACTCCGCTCCAATAGTTGTCCCATCCCTCCCATAGCGGTGATCATCATCATTCGGTGTGGGCACCAACCCCACACACCATATTCACAGCACATCCGTATGTCCTTCTACGCAAACAATCTCGTGGATTCCGCTCTCGCGTCAGCGGGTCTCCCTTCTCCAAATGCCTTCACATTCGAATCAGCCCCGCTCTCAACAGTCACAGAAGCAGCCCTGGGCGTCGTCATCTACATGGCCGTCCTCGCCCTCGGCACCTGGATCATGTGGGTCCTCGACGCAAAACCCTTGCAGCTGAAACCGCTGTTCTTTGTGCACAATACGCTGCTGTCGCTTGGATCCGGGTTCTTGCTGCTGGCGTTCGTGGAGATCTTGTGGACGAGGGCTGGGAAAGGGTTCGTCTGGAACGTGTGTGCCAAGGAGGTTAGATGAGGGATAAATTACAGGACAAGTGCGGGGGTGCTGATTTCGCTGGGACATGTATATAGGCGTATACATCCAGGCTAGAGTTCTTGTACTACATCAACTATCTGTTCAAGTAAGTACTGAGAATCTTGAGCGGAAGTGTCGCTTACGTTCTCATATATTTCAAGATACTATGAGCTTCTGGATACAGTGTTCCTCGTATTGAAGAGGAAGCAGCTGGAGTTTCTGCATGTATACCACCATGCCTTGACGATGGTTCTGTGCTTCGTAGAGCTTCGCGGAAAAGCGCCTGTCCAGTGGGTTGTGATCGTTCTCAACCTCGCAGTTCACTGTAGGTCCAAGTTTTGCACCCTTCAATACTGATGTGTTAACTTATCTGTTACAGTTATTATGTACTACGTGAGTGTTCTCTCCTGATCTATCCAATTTACCTCCCACTCACCTTCGAACGTCACGTTTTTCCCCCAAAGTACTATGCCCGCAGCGTGGTAGTCTCCAGACCTCCGTGGTGGAAGAAGCATCTCACTAGGTAAATACTACCCAATCCAAAGTCGTTTCACTCTCTAACTTTATTTCTCTTAGTATGCAGATCATGCAATTCGTGATCGATCTCGTCGTGATCTACGTTGTCTCGTACAGCTACTATCTCCACACATACCACCCAACCACCCTCGCACACACCCTGCCGAACTTGGGACCCTGCACGGGAACCGACGAGGCTGCGCTTGTCGGCGTGTTTATCCTCACGAGCTACCTGGGTCTGTTCATCCAGTTCTTCATCAAGACGTATTCTGCAAAGAGGACGTCGAAGGAGAAGGGGAAGAAGAAGGCCGAGTGATGATATGATTCCTGAGGTTTCGTGGTTTAGATTTGGAGGATCGCCGGGATGGTGACGGTGGGCTAAACCTGTTTGGTTTTGATGCCATGTTGCGCGATGGTCTGTTCTTTGCGGTGTAGTCTCTTTTGAATGATTTGGCTTATTCGAACGAGAGACACTCTTTTTGAGTCTTGCAAAATAAGACAAATTTCTTTTGACTATTGTTTCCACCATGAAATTTTGAGTGGGCTCCTCCTATTCCTTGTTAACCTTAATTGCCCTTTGCCTTTCCGTGACCCTGATGTGTCGATTAAGGGATCAAACTCAGGGACCTTCATCATCCTATCGAATGGTTTCACGATCAAGCGCATGTAACTTACTTCACTGAAGAACTGTATTGATCTGATTTCACATTTTATAGAGGAAAGTTGGATAACGAAAGAACGAATGACTAGTCGTAAGCAGAAAGAAAGAGGAACAAGTAGCTGAAACTTTTTTTAAAATGTTCGCCCCATCCTAGAAAATCAACCAGGATAGAGAATTTGTTAAACATGAAAGGGGAGTTTTCAGAGGATGATCGTGGACCTGCTTCATTCCTTATATCATCTAGCTTTGTTCTTATATTTTTTCTTATTTTAGAAACCCCATCAATGCCACTGCTTCATCCAGAAGTACTCGTATTTATCATCATCGTCGTTCCCGCATCAGACGCTCAACTTCGTGATGCACAACGTCCAAAGCCATGCCGTCGAGCGACTTCACAAGTGACAGCACCGCAAACAGCACATTGTCCTTTTGAAATTTTAAAACGTCAGGAATCAAACGGATCGCAGCTCCTCATACAGTATTCGCTTACGTTGTTCGTGACAGGTTTCCCGGCGACGGCGGCAGCTGGTTGTTTATCTTCCGTCTGGATCCTGCTCGACTCGTCCACGGTGTGTTTCCGTCCTGAAACATCGGTGATCACGCTCGCTCCGCTCGGGGAGACCGCGTCCGGCGATTCCGCTTCCCACTCCGTCGCCGCCTTCCGTATCGAGTGCTTTACCTGTTACGAAATCAAGAATTTTCAAAAATAAAAATTTATCAGAGACAGTTGGAGTGCGTAGGGAGCAGTACCTCAGCTTGCTCATCGGGACGCAGCCACACCGGCCGCTTCCGCTCGCTCTTCTCCGACACACCTTCGGAATCAAAGATGTGCGATGTGCGCTGGGAGACCTGGTGGGCTTGCTGCGGCGGGAACCGCGATCGTGTGGTGGAGGGGTTTTGTGTCTGCTCAATGCTGAAGATGTCTGAGCGGTTGCGGGGGACGGAGTCGGTGTGTGGTTCCGTGCGCGCGGTGTGTGGGTCGACGATGGATAGCGCGGGTCGATGAGGGACGGGGTCAGGTGCAGAGGGGAGGTGGAGGTCGATTTTGGAGTCGTGGGCACCATTGCTTCCGGAGCGCACACGACCGGCGGCGGATAATGGACGGGATCGGACGCCGGGGGGTCGGGAACCCGTCGAGGAGCGGGGGGGTGTGCCCTGCTGCGACTTTGTGATATCGTCCAACGCCGCTATGCGTTCCTGCTGCGTCACGGAAACACCGTCAAGAGAGTCCAAGTGCGGTACATATCGCACCACGAATCGTCTATACCTGACCAAATCATGGTTATCCATCATCGAAACACACCGTCGAATCAAAATGAAACTCACTCTGGGATATCCGCGATAGGGTTCTCAGCGAGCCACAGAATACGCAGTTTTTCGAGTCCGGAGAGGTACCGCAGCTGCGTTGGATCTGAGACGTTGTTGCGGCGGAGGTAGAGCTCCGTGAGTTCGGTGAGGGATGCGAAGGTCGCGAGGGAAGAGATTGAGTTAGAGGAGAGGGAGACGACGGAGACGTGCGGGATCTCGGTGAGGATCGAGACGTCGGTGAGGTCTTGGCCCCAGAGATTAAGTGATTTGATGTAGCCTTCGTGGGAACAAAGGGTGAGTTCACATTGGATTTGGCGGATATAGATAGTGGAGGAGGGCATTGTTGTGCATGGGAAAGAGATGGTATCTTTTAACGTTACCAAAGTCGGAGCGGCCCCGGATGCCTTTTGTTTTTGCTGTGATCAGCGATTCAGTGAGGGACGCCATTTGAGAGGGAAGGGAAAGCGCGTTGGTTGTGGCGTTTTGGAGTTGACAGGGTGAGATCTGGCAGAATATGAAATAAATGAGTCGTATTCTGAAATATCAATGATGATGAACGACAAGCCGGGGAAGAATATGTAAATAAATGGGAAAATTTTGGATTTTCAGAAGGTGACTGAACCGAACAAGAATAAACAGTTCGTGGCGAAGAGAATATAGCTCCAGTAGCAAGAATAATTTGCATCCATTCCCCATTGCAGTATTCGGACAATCTCAAAATATCAAAAATCGCATTGAAGGGAACCTGAAACCCGCAAGACCATCCATCTTTGATCCATCGATCAATCAGTGCGAGTGAAGGTGGAAGTTGAATTCGCTTCAGCGGGATTTTCGGTCCTTCGAGCTGTGCGGAAGGGCTGTTAAACCACTCCATGCTTTTTCCGCGGTTTTAGCTACTTCGTTGTCGCGGCATTATTGGAGGTTGATGCATCTGTGTGAAATGTGTTGCTATCTGTACCGAGCTTAACCCTGGATTTCTGTTTCAAGTCGACGCATGATTTGCATATTGGTTTCCTACGATAGACCTTTTCGTGGGCACCTAGCAACTCCAGAGACCAAGTTTCGGTGGCGACAAGCTCAAGGAGCGCACTGCACATGAAGCATTGCTTGAAAACGCCTTCAGATATGCCAATCTTTACCCACGTTTCCTTCTTTCCATCACGTCGAAGAATTGACCATCTGATCATGTGAACCATCTGATCATGTGAACCATTCAATGCATCTGGCAACTCCATGCACGCCCAGTTGTAGCGGCCAACCACCTTTAGTATCTTCCGGCGACGACGTTTTGACAGGAGAGCTTGTCAGAAAGACCCTCAGCGCATTGCAATAGCCTGACTTCCCAGCAGGTTGTGGTCGTCCAAAAGTTTTCCAAGCCATGGATCCGCAACGCCCTTTTGGTCATATCGATGCTCTTGTGCAGCTTGCCTTTCGCTCCGATCGCTCTAATCACTTGAAGGCTACAATGTCCGAGCCCCAGCTTTTCCTCGGCGATGTAACCGTCCATATGGCAAAGCCAAGCTCGCACGCGACGAACCGAATTAAGTTGGTTTTCGTTGCAGAGCGTCGAAGAAAATGCACAGCAAAAAATGAAACAAAACGCTTCATATTCTGACAATGATGAAAGACCATTAAGTTCTGCTTTGGAAGAATGTATGGAAAGTTTCTGCATATACAAAAAGTGAATGAATCGATCGAGAATAAAATCCAGCCATTGTAAGAAGAGAAGCCCACCGCTAAAGGATGCACAGCTCTAGGTGGTAAGAATAGTTGTTCCCTTCCCGCTGCTGCATTGGTCGAACCATCACATATCAAAATCACTTTGAAGGGAACCCAAAGCCCGCAAGACCGCCTCCTAGCTTTGATCTCCGTCGATCAAAGAGCGACAAGCGTCTGTTTGGAGTCCGAGGGGAGGGCAGTTGTTCTTCAATGGTGTCTGGGTCTGCTTCAGCAGCAGGGGTTTCGTTCTTGCGGATGTTGACGGGCGGCGCGGAAGGCTTTCTCAAACTCCATGACATTCTCCTCTTTGCTTTTTCAGCGGTTTTATTTTCTTTGGTGCCGGCGGCATTATTGGAGGTAGATGCATCGGTGTAAACTGTGTTGCTGTCAGTACTGAAAACCCTTGATTTCTGTTTTAAGTCGACGCATGATACGCATCTTGGTTTCCTATGATCAACGAGCAAGCTCGGAACCCTCAGGAGCTCTTCAGAAGAATGGCTGCGCAGAGCGGGATCATCATCCTTTTCTTCCGCCTTGTGATCCGCAAAGTGTGCGATCACACTCTCGTCAGCGTGCGCGGTCGAGTTTTTGCGACTTGCGGAATCATTTGGGTGCAGAATTAGGCCGATCAGGTCCTTTACGACTGGAATAATGCTGTACGAGTCGGCAATGAGTTCTTCGGTCTTGAGGATGGCGGAGATGTCGTCTGCCACCGGAGGGGTGGGGAAGCGCGAGTGTGATGATGTAGTGTTGTATGTTGCGACTGAGACGGAGCGCTTTTGCGGTTGGAGGAGAGAAGGTATGAGCGGGGGCCTTGAGATTGAGGTGAAGGAACGGGGAAGGGTTTGGGTTGAGTCGTCGACGAGTCTGCGGGAGGGAGCCCTGAGCGAGGGCGTGGAGAGGGACGGAGGGTCCACAGGCGAAGGCATTTTGAAGATAGAAACCGAAACGAAGGACGGAAAGGATATTTCAGAGAAAACGATGGGGATAATTGAAATATTTGAAATCAGATATGTGATGTGCCGTGCCGAGAAAAAGGAGAGCATGACATATGTAATATACTACGGAGACCAAGGTAGGCGCATTGATAACACCGATGTATCTGTAAGGCAAACACACTTCCTTTCCTTTTAGTCTCCCCTTCTCCAGCTGATTTTTGCTTCGACTGTGCGTGGACTCAACTTCGTGGGTAACGAAGCCCTTCCTGGCCACGCGCAGTCCGCGGTTGCCACACAGTTCTGGCAAACCAGACACACACATATTTTACACGCGGATCCCGTTTTGTTTTCATTCTTCCAGCACTGGTTCTCGCGTCCTTACACCTTTCTCTTTTTGTATCACTTGTTAAAGCTAAATAAAGGTTTGGTTTTGAGTGCAACAATATGGTTGACCGTGCATTCAGACGATCCAGAGTTGGTTTATCAACCTTGCTTCCACGAGCTCTCCGAGTCTCCGTCCAACTCAACCTTTTCGCTCCCTCCAATCCCAACCTCCACAATATCGCCGACCGTAAATTACGCCGTTACTCACTCATCCAACTCCTTAAAATATTACACCCCCTCTTGCTCCCATCGAACCCTATGACTCGGGGTTCCTCGACGTTGGCGACGGCCCCACATTTACTAACAGCAAGTCGGAACTCTCGAACGGTGGGCCAGGTGGCATCACATATCGAAATCATTGAAATGTAAAGATTTCTCAAAGCGCGACTCTCGATTGACGAATGCAGTCCGGGCCAGCGCATTCCATTACCCACTAGCGCACAACCCCCACATGGTTCCCCACATTCCAATCGAGATCGTCGATGAAATCCTTCTGCTCCTCGGAACATGGGCCAAGAAGCCCAACCGCGCTTACAGAACTGCCATCTTTCTTCAGAGATCATACGTCCGCACTGCTCTGGAATCACACCTCCACCTGCCCTCCATGGACGACGCGAGCGCACGAGGACTTACCCAAGTCCTCGACCTTTCCCTTTGCACGAGACGCCCTTGCGCATACACAGTTACTTCGATAGATCAAGCGTCCGCAAACGGCTACGTCGCGGTTCTGGAGTGGTGGCGATCCAGCGGCCTGCCCCTCAAATACAGTTCCCGCGACGGCATCGTCTTCTCGCACGGTGTCCTCCCAATGGACCTTGCGAGCAAAGGCGGCCACGTGAGAGTGCTGGAGATCGAGTGGGCTGGAGTTCGGGTATACCTACCGAGCCGTGGAGCTTGCATCGGCAAACGGATACGTGCGGGTCATGGACTGGTGGATCGAAAGTGGGCTTGAGTTAAAATACGAGAATACGAGCATCATGTACCATGCAAATTCGAGTTCCAGGACCGACGTTCTGCAATGGTGGAAGACGAGGAGCGGGGTGCCGGTTACGTTGGACCGGATATTTCTCTCGGATGCTAGCAAAACGGGATGTGTTGAGATGCTGGAGTGGTGGAAGACGAGAAGCGGGATCAAAAAGTTCCACGCCGCTCCGTTCATTGACGTGATGGGTCATGCTAGTTCGTACGGTCATGCTGATGTGCTGCAGTGGTGGAGAACAAGTGGACTTCGAATTGAATGGGGAGCTGAGACCATGGATGCTGCTAGTTCTTACGGGCACCTCGAAGTTCTCGAGTGGTGGAAGCGGAGTGGTCTTGAGATGAAATGGACGGAGGTCGCAATGAACAAAGCTAGCGCGAAAGGCTTAGTGCAAATTCTCGACTGGTGGAAAGCAAGCGGATTGACTTTGAAGTGGACGCGTCATGCCGTTGATTGGGCGAGTAACGGTGGCCATCTCGATGTTTTGGAGTGGTGGAGGTTGAGTGGTCTGGAGATCAAGTGGAGCGGATCAATGGAGAAGCGAATTGAGGAGGCTTTCAGAAACGAAGATGCGGTTGCACAATGGTGGAATGCCCTTCCGAGTGATCTGATGCCCATTCCTGTGATCTCTGATCAACCCAAACAGCAGCCGAAAAGCTCGCCATGGCTTTTTGGGTGGAAAATATGGGAGACTTAAATAAAACTAAAGCACCAATAATGGGACGTGAACATCAACATGTCGCAATGCAAGCACTTGGTTTTTAGGTTTGAGAATTTGTAGCTTTGGCTTGCCTGCCTTGATGTCCGCACACCTTCCCTTCGAGATTGTGGATCACATTCTGTGTACTTGGAACGTGGGATGTATCTGCAAAGAGACTGCATGCAAGAGGCTCTCCTAAACCTGCTCCCGCTTCCATACATGGACCACGCAAGCGCCTGCGGCTCTGTCGCTGAACATACACTTGTGCTCCGGGCGTCCAGCGAATACACAGAGAGTGCAATTCATCAAGCCTGCGGAGTTCGGACACGTCCAAGTACTCGAGTGGTGGATATCGAGCAAACTACACCTCTTGTACAAACGCTGCTTCTAGAATATCTGGACGGAGACGTTCCCGATGGACCTTGCGAGTGGAGGCGGACACGTCGAGCTGTTTGAGTGGTGGAAGACGCGTGGGTTTTGTAGTGTGGGACGGACAAGTACCACACTGATCTGGCGACGTGCAATGGCCACATCCATGTCTTGGACTGGTGGGTCACGAGCGGACCGGAAATTAAATACGCGAAGGAGGACGTTAGGTATGTAGATGTATGAGTCGAAAGTCCGAGGTTTTGTGGTGGAAACAGAGCGGGATTCCTGTCGAGCTAAAGTTAAGAGACGGGTTTAGGAAGAGAGTCGCACCCCTGCTGGAATGGTGGAAGACGAGGAGCGGACTGAAATTCAACGAGCTTTTTACGAACGTGATACATGATTGGCTAAGCCTTTTCCCAAGGTCGAGTTGAAGTTTTGGAGTGTTGGAAAGCAACCGGACTTAACATTGAATGGGGAAGCGAAGCGATGGATAAGGCGAGCACGGGACATGTGGAAGTTTTGGAGTGGTGGAAGACAAGGGGTCCCGATTTCAAGTTCAGCGGATCCTCACAAAAGAGGATTGCTGCTCACCAAAAAGGGCAGGAGGGAATTTTTGGGCTTTTGGCATTCTCTGCCCAAAGAGTTTAAGCCAGTTTTTGGGCCTTCCGAACTCTCAACCCGTGTGCAATGGATCTCAATCTTCTCAATATAGCCCAGCACAGTGATCGGGGCTCTCATGTATCTTATCTTGATAAGGAAGCGAAAATTGTTGTGTATCTGACTGTGTTTGTTTTTCTCTTTAATGCTAATTGGTTAGTAAGTCGATCATGGAAAACTTTCCACTCGAGATTGTCGACCACATTCTTTTGCAACTCGCAACATGGGGTCGGAAATCCGCTCTCGCTTACAAAGCGGCCGTCTCCCTTCGACGTTCACATCTCCAAAATGCACTGCTGCCGTTCCTCGAGCTGCCGTCAATGGACGAAGCCAGCAAGCAAGGTTGGACCAACGTCCTCAACCTTCACCTCCACTCTGGCCGCCCGCTCAAGTACACAAACAGGGCGATGCGCGACGCATCCAAGCTCGGCCACATCGACGTACTGGAGTGGTGGAGAAGGAGCCGTCTGGAGATCAATCTCGAATTCATCTACAAGGACGCGTTTCCGATGGATGTAGCTAGTATGAATGGACATATAGATGTGCTCGATTGGTGGAAAGCGAGCGGTCAGAATGCGCGGTACAGCAGTCGGGCGATGGACCTCGCGACCAGCAATGGACATGTGAATGTGCTTGACTGGTGGCTTGCTAGTGGATATAGGTTGTACTATTCGGACAGTATGTACAGAGCAAGCGTGTCTCGCAAGGTCGAGGTCTTGGAATGGTGGAAATGTAGTGGGCTAACCGTCACAATCCACCCGACAACAATGGAGAGTGTGAGCGAACTTACAAGTCTCGAGGTGCTCGAGTGGTGGAAAACGAGGAGCGGGCTTGAATTAAAGAACGCAACTTTCAAGCATGTGATGGACAGAGCTAGCGGCAGAGGCCGTGCTGACATCTTGGAGTGGTGGAAGACCAGCGGGCTGAAGATCGAGTGGGGATCGAAGGCGATTGATTATGCGAGCAACGGTGGCCACGTTGAAGCGCTCGAATGGTGGAAAACCAGCGGTTTCAAAATGACTTACACCGAGGGAGCGATGGACGGTGCTAGCGCGAATGGTTATGTGAAAGTTTTGGAGTGGTGGAAGAGAAGTGGGTTGGAATTGAAGTGGACGAACGATGCGGTGCTCTTGGCAAGAGTAAACGGCCATGGAGATGTGTTGGAGTGGTGGGATTCTAGTGGCCTCTCACAAAAGACAATGTTACCAAAGCTGGTTCGGGCTGCAAGGGACATTGTGAAACAGTGGCAGCGATCAATATATCGCTAAACCTGTCATATGTAACCCTCTGCCTTAATGGATAGCGCGATATGTATCTGCCATCGCGATGTTGACCAACGCAGCAAAGCATACCGCCCGCTCGTTCAACCCACTTTGCCGATAAAGATTCATATTCCAATATCGATGTGTATTTGAAGGATGATTGTCGACTTACCGAAAAGTCCTGGTCTGGGATGAACGAGACGCTCTTCCTCCAAGCCGCTCGCTACCCCCGCCGCATTCTAAGAGGGCTCCGAGCTGGTTGAACGATTAAGGGAGCACATGCATGAATCGCTGCACGCGGTACAATGCTCATTGGATTTTGGTATGCTTACAAGGGTGGAGAACTGGCTCTTTTCCATGGAGACTCGGAAGCGAAGGTATTTAATCGTTAGGCAAGGAAATGATTTGGGATTTCATCTGGATGCTTTGCACAGTGTTGTGCCTGGGCTGAGAGCCGTGTTGGCGTATCTTCTAGGCGACCAATTTTTTGGAACAGTAAAGCTTAGTCCAAGATCGACAAGAAGCCGCTCCTCGATTCTGCGACTCCCCTGTCCGCGTCGGTTGGAAAGGGCTCGGAGCTCGTCTTTGACACTGAAGTGCGTCACGGAAAAGAGATCAAAGCAGAAAAACTGACACCGCCCCTTCATGATATGAACAAATTGATGCGAACGCTGTTACCGAGCGTCAAGGCACAAGCTGCACGTTTACGAGATTGGTGGCATTTCAAAGAGCACAGGGACACGCTACATGGTGCCCCGTGCCGGGACTTTACTCATCGGGATTATCGACTGAAATTCGAAGGAGGGCAGCTGGTGCATCGTCATGGAAGGGTCGGAACGATTAAAATAGATCTTGCAAGGTATTGGGGTTTGCTTTTGCGCTGCATTCGGTGTTGTCCGTCGACAATGGCGTGCATACCACAGTGTGCTTCAGTACGATGTCTTTCTTTCTGAAGAAGCTCCAAACCACACCACGTATGGATTGAGACCGAATAACTTGAACAGTTGGGATCGACCCTTGGTTTTTTGAAGTACGAAAAGCCTTCCGACAAAGACGTTGGGTGTTCTCGGACAACCGGAGGACACGTCCAAGTTTTGTTGGTCTCATTAAAAAGGAGATTCGAGGTGGAAACCAAGTCGAGTCACAAGTATCCCATGCAACGGGCTGAACTTCTCCCTTACGTTCGCGCAAACGTAAGGGAGAGGACACGCCGGAGGAACATACTGTGGTGCGAAAGGTCTATCTTGGATATCCAGGAGGTGAATTTGAATAGGTGGATCAGAAGGACGAAGGGGAGTACACTGGGAATGGGCCTGAGGAGCTCGTTACTCCTATGTTTGCGTTGACTGTGAAATGTGCAAAATTCAACGGATATGGAAACTGGGTTTTGCAGCTGCAAATCGCAATTAACAAAACAATCTCATGGCAAGAATACAACTCACAATGTAAATGCTATTTCTCCAAACACACCGATGGCCTGCCATCAAACTACTCAATACTTTAGTCAAGCCCACTTTGTTCCCACCATTCGATAACCCGACTAAAACCCTCATATTTTGTTTTTGGCGAAAAGTAGAGTGGCAGGCCACTCTGTTTCCACCATTCAAGCACACGGATATGTCCCTTCCAGCTCGCCCGGTCCATGGCTTTGTCGGTGTAACGAAGCTCAAGTCTGCTTTCTTTCCACCACTGCAGAACCTCAACATGTCCCATCTCGGACGCCTCGTCAATCGCATGCTCGGTGTATCGCAGGCTGAGGCCGCTCGCCTTCCACCATTTCAGCGACTTCACTTGTCCAACTCGACTCGCTTCGTTGATAGCATTTTCAGTGTATCGCAACTCAAGCCCGCTTTTCTTCCACCAATCAAGCACCTTCACGTCCCCCTTCGCACTTGCCTTGTCCATTGTTTTGGCGCTGTACTTCAATTTTACAACCCCCAAAGCCTTGCGATCTTCCGAAACCTCGATTTCCGATTGTTTCATCTCAAGCACACTCCTCATTGCCGTCTTCTTCGACCAATGAATTATCCGACTGTGTACAAACTCCTTCTTGTTTTCCTTGTCCGATGTGTTGGTGCTAGAAATTGATTTCTGAAGATCAAAATGTTTCCACCAATCCAAAACCTTCACGTCTGAATTCCGGCTTGCTCCATCCATTGCGTTCCCGCTGTACTTTAGCGGCAGACCGCTATAACGCCACCACTCCAATACATTGACATATCCAGCCGTGCTTGGTCCGTCCATCGCATCTACGCTGTACTTGAGCTCCAGTCCACAAGTACGCCACCACTCCAAAACATCGATATGTTTAGCTTTGCTCGCCTCGTCCATCGCTCGTTCAGTCCAACATAGTTCCATCCCGCACGCCCTACACCACTCCAACACTTTTAAGTGTCCACGTGCGCTCGGGACGTCCAACGAGATCGGTGTCTCGAACGTGAGCTCCTTGCATTTCCACCACTCCAAAACTTCGATCCGCCCATGCCGAATCGCAGTTTCAAAAACAATGCCCCACGAATGACGTTGAAGACCGCTTTTAAGCCACCACTCGAGCACATCGACTCGGCCGTACGAGCTTGAAACGCCCAGGGAGCGATGAACTGTCCATCGTAACTCAAGGCCACTGTTCCGCCACCATTCGAGCACAGCGACGTGTCCGTTCTCGCTTGCGCTGTCCATCGCCACGGTGGTGTATTCGTGTGCGTGGTGGTCAAGCACTGAATCAACACGACTCATACAGCTGCGACGAGCGGAAGACCAGTTGTAGGTTATCGGCGCCGGACGGGCATCCGCGTAGCGGATGAGATGGAGGTCGAGAGCACTGACGTGGCCGCGAGAGCTTGCGTAGTTCATGGGGGGAAGTTCGAGGAGAGGAAAGATAAGCTTGCGGAGATATGGACGTCTTAGGAACGCAGCCAGCCTGTAAGCGAAGCGAGATTGCCACGGCAAATGTGATAGCAGAATGAGGATCTTGTCGACGAGTTCGTAAGGAAGGCATGGAGGTGTACTTTGTTGAAGTTGCGGACCCATTCGTTGTGTGGATCAGTGCTAGGAGTAAAATTTGTGCTCACATCAAAAACACTAAATTCAAGCGACACAGCTGGCAGCTCATGATCTTAAATCCCAAAGTTCATCAAATTCTCAATTCCCAAAACATTTGGCCTAAACTTGTGGTTCTCGCCAGGCCCGCAGTCTGCCTTGTCGAGGTGATCGAGGTGATCGAATTATGTTGGAGTAGCGAAATTCAAGCCCTCTCCTCGTCCACAGCCGCACCACCGCAGATTATAAAGAATCGCCTCATGAATTGCCTGGAGTTCGAGGCAACTCTTCTTCTACAATCGCAGGACCTGGTTTTTCGATGCCTACGTTCTTCCACCAGCGCAAAACGTGTTCTCGTTGAAACATTTTAGCCCGATCGAATGCATACGCACTGTACTTGAGCTCCAGACCGCTCGTTCGCCACCACTCCAACACCTCCATACACCTCCATACACCCAGCCTCGCTAGGTCGATCCATCGCATACGCACTGTACTTAAGCTCCAGACCACTTGTTCGCCACCAATCCTGCACATCCAAACGCCCATCCTCGCTAGGTCGATCTATCGCGTCCGTGCTGTACTTGAGCTCCAGACCGCTCGTTCGCCACCACTCCAACAGATCCAACCGCCCCGACTGGCTAGCCCGATCCATCGCGAACTCTCTGTACTTGAGCTCGAGGCCGCTCGATCGCCACCACTCCAATACTTCCAAATGACCATACGCGCTAGCCATATCCATCGAACTATCGGTATACTCGAGCTCCAAACCGCTCGTTCGCCACCACTCCAACACATCCACAAGCCCACGATGGCCAGCATAATCCATCGCATCCCAGGTGTATTTCAGTTCCAGACCGCTCGTTCGCCACCATTCTAGCACCTCCGGATCTTTAGCATTATCCATCGCAGAGCAGTCATACTGAAGCTCTAGCCCGCTCGTTCGCCACCACTCCAACAACTCTACATTGCCAGAAGGGCATGATCTGAGCATCGCATCTGCCCAATAAAGCTCCTCCCCTCCCGTTTTGAACCAGTCCAACAGACTGACGTCCGTGATAAATTTCAAATGCACCGGACCACTGTACTCAAGCTGGTCCCTACACTATTTCCACCACTCCAAAATCTGAATCTGGCGATTTTCAATCGCAAGTCGACAACAGTACCCCACTGACTGGACTTTTCCTCTAGAACGAGACCGCTGTTCTTCCACCACTCGAGAACCTCGATTCGCCCGTTCATGCTAGCGCCTCGCAATGCGCTGAGAGTGCCCCATGATGCAGCAGCAGTCCATCGCAACTCAAGCCCGCTGGATCGCCACCATTCAAGGACAGCGACGTGTCCATTTGCACTCGCGGAGTCCATCGCTCTGGCTGTGTATCTGAGTGGCCGGTTTAGGCGCTCAAGGTGCATTTGAAGAACATTGACAAAGCCGTCTCGGCTGGCATCGTCCATCGAGCGGAGCTTCAGGCGACGTGCGATTTGCTTTCGGACGTGGGGTCGTCTGAGAAACGCAGCTAATCTGTAAACGCTACGAGGTTGGCGGGGCCATTTTGACAGCATAATGAGGGTCTTGTCTATGAGTTCGTCGGGAAGGCGAGGAGGAGGAGGAGGATCCATTTGCGAGACACCGGAAAGTCTTGACTTGGAAAATTTGTTGAAGAAAATTTGAGGCAGAAATCACTAATCAGAATATTTTTGATTGTTTGCAGAGTAAATATAGTGAGTGCTGGACCTTTACCAAATCGCTATATGTTTTTTCGAAAAGTTTGCCAGTTTTATGATTTTAAAATCCTTTATCTGATTCTATTTTCCCAGAATTGGCCTAAACTTCTGGTTAGCCGGCGGGGCCTGCAGGCTGGCCATCCACTTCTCGAGGTGCTCGAGGGCGATGTTGGTGTAGCGCTGTTCAAGCCTGCTCCTCTTCCACCACCGCTCCACAGGAAAATAATAACGAATCCCCCTCGTCGATTGCGTACTCCGTGTACCGCAGCTCTAGCCAACTTTTCTTCCACCTGCGCAGGACTGGTACGTTTCCATCCCGACTCGCCTCGTTCATTGCGTGTACCGTGTAACGCAGTTCAGGGCCCCTTTTCTTCCACCAACAAAAGATACCAACGAAACCTTTCGGGCTAGCCATGTCCATCGCGTGCTGGAGCTGTATTCCAGTTTCTCGATGCCCGAATTCTTCCACCGGCGCAAAACTTTATTCGTTTCGATTCGCTAGCCCGATCCATCGCAAATGTTGTGTATTTGAGCCCAGACCGCTCGTTCGCCACCATTCCACACCTTCACTCGCCCAAACTCGCTTTGAAGGTGTTCTTGAGTTCCAGAACATCCTTTCGCCACCTCTCCAACACGCACGCCCAAGCTCCATCGCCCGATCGATCGTAGAACTGCACCATGGTCAACGCGCATATTAGTAAGAACCGGCGAATAGAGGCTCTGATGCAGTCTATCCGTTGGATCACCACCATTCACCGACAGCGACGGTTCCATTAGCGCTTGCAGAGTCCATTGCTAGATTCAAGTTTATGATAAATCCTGTGCACAGTTAGTTTATCCACCAAATACCTTCAAGTTGATCGGATCCATAGGCCAAGTTTATGCAACGTGAATCCGGAAACACAATCTTGGTGGATTAAACAAAGCTTTCGGTGCATCGACGAAAGATCCGCGGAAGTGGGGCAAGCACGGCCTGAACATGGAACACAGTGCATGAGTGGTATAACATATTTATCCTCGTACGAGTGAACTAGGTAATTTATTCAACAAAAACAATGCACAGTCGCTGATTAAATCCAACATTGTTAACTTCGGGATATGGATACATTGGAATAATCTGAGTCAAATCCATGCCAGTCCTGCAGCAGTCCTTCCTAAACGCACCCGCAGCCGCCCAATTCCTTGGCTTTGTTTAATTTGAACCATATTCTTCTTTTCTCGTCAACAACAGGCCTTTGTGTTGTCCATGCGGAATGAAGAGATTCTCTTGCTCGATTGGTTCCTGTCCTGTCGACTCACCTGCTTTCTGTGTCAATACCACTTCTCAGCTCCCAAACGTTCGCTTCGCACATTTATTTCATCTGCAATCAATTCCGGAAGATCTCGATCTACATTTTTCGTCCCATCAAGTTCGACATCTCTCCCAGTTTTCCTGCCATGCAAAGTTGTGTGCCACTAGTGAGGACCGAACGTTTCTTGAAGGGCCGGATTCCACCGTCACCCTACCAACGACGTCTTGATCATGCATTAGAGAACGGGTGCATTGAGGGTTTGGACTGGTGGACAAACTCTCTGGATTTCCTATGATGCTTGCTTTTGATTCCACCAATCGAGGAAAAAGTGGTAGACATACGGAATCAGTTAAATGGTGGGCGAATAACGAAGAAAAATATCGGAATAGCGCTGCAGCACGCTGTGCCAATCATTTGCTGGGGATCAACGACGTGGATCCGAAACAAAGCGTTGGTTGGCTCAAGAGAGAGATGAAGCTACTTTCTGTTAAACATAAGTAGCTACTTAGAAAGGAGGTTTCAATCTTGTGTTCATTGTTGAATTGCTTGCTCTTATTATTTGTGTGTTGTTTTTCAAATTTGAGATGGCAAGATTGCAGTTTTGTTTTAAGACAACCTCATGGCGCACAACCCGTGCTTTGGGCAGTCTAGTAGATGGTGAAAAGCCCTAACGTTTTGGCAGCTCGGCTATTATTTTTATTAATTCCACTACGATACATTCAAATTCAAGATGCCGGCTGATGGTCACCGCGATGACAAGTAACACCTAGTAGGATGCATTTTCAAGATCTACGATAAACAGAAAGCAAGAGGGGCATAGTTTATCGGAATGATCAAGTTTTCATGGCACAAATGGCTGCATTTTCAGATTGACATGGATGGAATATGGAGTGCTCAAACTCGGAGACTTTTTATCAGGGAGAACGTGAATGCAATAAAAACATTGATCTCAATTGGGAATACAGTAACGTTTAGAGATATCTGTAATTTGTGGAATGTCATATTTTGTTGATATTTGATGCTGAAGCTACTAATGGCATGCGAACTTAAATGTAAGAATCATGAATGACTTTCTTGTTTGTTGCAAACCATTGGTTTCCACAGTTTCATCATCAAATTTATACCAGTTAAAATAAGCATTCTTTGAGCTATATTGCCACTGGATTCGACTTCAATGATTTCGTTTCTCTCCATGCACTTTAACTCCCTTTTTTGTCATATTTGTCATATCACTCGGCAGTGTTCCATCAATTTCAAATTTCCATTCGTTTCTGGAAACAGCGCGTTGACGCGTGTCGTCTGCGGCCACATAAATATCACTCATGGATCCCAATTTGCATCCAGCATTCAAACTACTACACACCGTACTCAGAAATGCAATCCCAGCGTACTCCAGCGCAGAAATCGTCCCCCCGTCCATTTTACGTCCTTAGCGATCCCGACCCAACAGCAGGAAGCACTCTCCAGTTCATTGAACCGGAAGAATTACAGCGAATCCACCAACTCAGGGAGATTGCTCAGAGGAGAGCGCAGGAAGAGCAATTCCGTCGCCAATACGCAGAAAGAATTCGTCGCCAGAAGGAGCGCGACATGCTCGCCGCGGCAGAACTCAGGCGCCAACAAGAACTCTACCAGCGTGAAGTAGAACGACTCCGAGAGTTGAAGCGGCTAAGCCGACAGCAACAGAAACATCAGCAGTACCACCCGCAATCTCAGCAGATCCCGCCATGGGCGGTGTTATCGCCTTATGGATTGGGAACTTACGCTCCGCAAGTCCAGCAGCATTCGCCTTTCTTCGGACCGACTCCCGGGGTCCAGTACCTGCCATACGGCTACCTTCCTTTTGCTCCGGCGAGTGGACCTCATCACCATTACCATGAGTCATACCCGTACTACACCACCCATGACCGGGAAGAAGCCAAAGAAGGGGAGGAAAATCAGTCCCGGGAACTCGACGACCAGCTTGCGGAGTTTCTCTTGCCGTTTTTCTTCACCAAGAAGTTGGGTGGCAGTCAGCCGACTCTGAAAGAACTGAGGGACCGACGCAGGGCTCGAAAGAGCGAAGAAGAGTTATTTGGAAGATC
>JAHLKD010000141.1:0-90094 GCA_025526935.1 Cladochytrium replicatum
ACATTGTAATCTCCCGTCCATCGACCCATCTAACAATGCTCCACTCGTCCAGCACTGTCCTGAAGACATTCTCACGCTTCTGCTGTCCCACCTCGACGCTCTCTCGCTTGTCCGCACTGCAGCAACGTGCAGGTACATCTACTCCGCAGCTGCGATGTGTGAGAACGGGCTGTGGTCCCGACTGTGCAGGCTCGACTGGTGTCTCCGCTGGAAAGAGGATGTCTCCGCCTCCTGGCGTGAAAACTACATCAACCACTATAACTCGCACACCGGCCAGATCCGCGCGATGAGCTTGTGCGAGGACGCTGTATTGAATTACGGGGACGAGATTAAATTTTCTAAGCCGACGCTGTGGTGTGAACGAGGCGTTCATTATTTGAACGGCATTGGAAGGTGGAGGCCAAAAGAGATTGAGATGGTGAACAAAGTTGGGAAGTCGAGGACGGAAGCGATTGAGACGGAGAGGGAGCGGAGGTATGTGATGGCGTGGCCGGCGCACCCTGCGAACGCATACATCATCGCGATGGACCGTGAACTCGTGGTTTGGGTCGACACCGAGAACGAGTGCGTTATCAACGTGGCTTCGGTTGAGGATGGGCGCGATGTGAATGCGCGCTCACTAGAAGGGCTCGAAGAAGGCACAAAAGTACCAGGATTTGGAAAACGTGCGACTTTAAAGGGCCACGACATGCCGATCGGGTTGATCCTGTCGAATGGCGAAGGGATGGTTGCGTCGTTCGACGAGGGTTCTGTGATCCAGATCTGGAACATCGAGCCTATACATCGTATGCGTGCGGGCGACGTTGCGCCGGCTTCAGCGATGATGCAAGAGCGCGCGATCGACGCGCAGCACGAACTCGGTTTTATATTTTCGATGAACGTGCACAAGCGTCGCGTGATCGCTGGGGGTCGAAACGGGCGAATCATCGTGTGGGACGTGGACGACGGCGCGCAGCTCGTTTCGCTCTCCATCCCCGAAGCCTATGTACCGTTCATGAGCCTCTACAACCTCCTTAATGTCGCGATATGGGAGGATGTCGTGGTGTACGGGTTGTTTGACGGCACTTATTTCGTGTACGATATTGGAAAGCGGCGAATGCGGTTCGTTTTGCGCACCGGGGATTGGGCCGATGCTCGAGGGACGGTGTCCGCTTCGCCGCTACTTGCGCCGGCGCTGACGCCCGCGATGGCGTCGCAGGTCCCATCGGCGCAGCAAAGCGATGAAGAGGAGTTGGAGTACGATGAGTTTGTGACTGCGGAGGAAGACTTGCTTGGCAAGGAGATGGAGGTCGAGTACACGGTCGCGATTGGAGGTGACGACGTGAGCTCCAGTAGCAGCAGTAGCAGTTATACATGCCCATCGACTTTGTACCACATCCAGTTGGACGAGGTCCTGATGGCTGATCCCATGTCCCCATTGTCCGGATCGAACTCTTCTGCCGGATACGCACCCTCGCACCCTCACTTTGGCGAGCAATCCATTTTGGGGCTAAGTTTCGACCACCCTCAGCCCGAAATCCAGTTTGGATCCTACCCGACCTCCACATCCTCTTTCTCATCTCAAACAACAGCAATCGCAACAGCAAACACCTCATCATCCACAGTAGCAAACCACTCTGCTCCCCCCGCGACCACTCAACAAGCAGCACCTGCACCGCCGCCGCAACCATCCACCACCTTCACTCCCGCCGCCTTCGCCTTCCACACAACCGACTCCCTCGCGCCCATGACCCTCTCCCTCAACTCGCACATCATGATCACAAACGGCGCACGGCCGTCCGAGCTGTACCTCTGGGACCTCCGATCCGGCGAGCTCCTCCACGTCCTCACCGAATCCGACGGCATTGAAGACTCGTCGTCTTCGTCGTCGTCGTCGTCGTCCTCCTCCTCCTCCTCCTCCTGGTACTCCAACTCACTCGACCCCAACGAAACCGACACAGAAGAGCGCGAAGATTCCACGCTCCCCCCACCTGAGCTCAAATTTGCCGAGTTGAGCGCCGACGGCACGATGGTCTACGCCTCCATTGAGACGCGTCCGAATCGCAACGCGCGGAGCGGGTACGGAGGCGAGCGGCTCGTCGTGTGGGATTTCAGAGGCGGCTGTGGTGTTCAAAAACGGGTGAGGAAGATGGAGAAGTGGGTCGTGGTGTCGGGGGTTCATGCTTACGTCGGTGGGAAGGTGGACGCGGGTGTTGGGAGGGTCGACGAGGGGTGGATTGGAGACGAGGTGGTGGTTGTTGAGGAACGGAGGGAGGGGGTGGGTGCCGGAGGGCCCGCGGGGATGGTGAAGCCGATGGATTTTTGGGTTTGCTATGACGAGGTCGAGGTGGAGAAGAGGCGGGGGGTGATGGATTCAATTGAAGAACGCTGATGCTAATGCATTTTTTTGATTGTTTTTATGCTTTTACTTTATGATTGACCCATGCTGGCTTTTGGGTTTTGGGGGTGAGACAATGGCTTAACGGACTGCTTTTGAGTTGCCAAATTGCTTTGCATGCATTCCGCTTTGTTTTTGAAAGCACGGAGCATTCTTTCTTTCCTCATTTTTTGAAAAACTTTCCGGGAGCTCTGATCTATATAAATGCAGACATGGCGTGACGCTGGCCCTAGTCGTACTCTCGGCGTACATGCTGCTCAAAAATAGCCACAAGGAAAAGGGAAGCCCATTCATCACAAACATCCATCCATGCAAACCATATCACAACAACAAAGAATGATCCACAGAAGGCGCCTAAACATGGCTGATCGAGGAGCGGAGAAAAAAGGTGCCCATATCAGTGCTAAACCAGTCGTTTGTACGTATGCATAACACGAGCAATATTAATCGATGAATATATCAAACGCCAGTTGCGAAAGAGAACAATCCAATCGGATAAATATCCTTAAAGAATCACAATTATCCTTTTATTTCCAAGTATAGCGGTTTGTGCGAGTTAATGGAATGATTGCATGACTGTCACAGTTGATCAGATTTCACAACCTAATCTTCTACCAGCTGTAAACTCGATCAAGCACCCGATCTACCACTCTCAGACTGAGTTGTTCTGTTGGATTATGGTTTAAAACTAAAATTCGTCTAAGCAAAGATTCAACTTACCTCCTGTCTGACATCAGAGATTTGTTTCGCTGGATTGCCTCAGCACTGAATCGAGCGAAATAGTTGTCACTTTTGGCATAAGGAGAAGAAGTTCCCACTTACAAGGTCTTTACCATGACAGCGAAGGTCTCTTGCAACGTTCGAAGCTCAGTAAAAATGCTCGGTCTTGTGAGCTTGAGGCTTTCTTCCAATGTTGAGAACTCAAACTTCGTTGCCTATTTCATCCATCACCACAACAATGAATGTACCCTCCAAATGCTGTAGCTCGATGATCGTACCTTTGACATATTGTTGATCATTCTTTTGAGTGGCGAAATGATCATAATCACCACTCCCAATGCGAGAACCACCCCAACTACACTTGACACAATTGTTGTTGTAATCCCACGATGTATGCTAGTCTCGACACTTTCGAAAAAGTCTTTGCGCGGGATCGCAATTGAAAGGGTAAAGTTGGATTGTCCGTATTTTAGATTGAGCCCACGATTGGCCACCTTCCATACTGTCCCATCGCTGGTTGTGAAGCTCTGAATGTCCCGTGTCTGAGTGTTGAGCTTGCTGCCAATCTCAGCAATGTAAGGGTCGGTTGCATTTGCAATGGAAACTAACGTTCCAATTGATCTGAATTAATTTCCGCAAGAATTGAGAGTGAGTTTTGTAATTACCGAAATGATGGCCATCTTGTGTGACTGTGCTGATATTCATGTTGGTTGTGATTAGGAGTTTGTTGGCATTCATCAAGTACAGTCTGGTATTCAATGTTGGCGCCAATCCTCTGAGGAGAACCGTCGCTTCTGAAACCAACATTGTCGCGGCGCATGCAAACGGCACAGTCATCTTGGTCTCTCGATAAACATTTGTCACACTCATCGGTGGGGAGGCAGCCGCAAATGAGAACAGGGGATTTGAACCAATGAACTCTTCGAGCCAGTACGGGCCATACTCCTGGTTCTGCAACATGCGGAACGTCACAGCGGTTTCGGCAATGATTCGAGAAGGAAATCCAATGGGTATCGGAAGCCCGACTGCTTCTCCGGTTGCTATATTGAAAAATTAGGAGCCATTGGTGTGAAATCAAAAGTTCTTTTCTCACTCATGTTGAGAGGCAACAATGTTAGTTCGTTTGGGGAATCGTAGTCAAAGTAATTGGCCATTATTATACCATTCGCGTCAGTTTGCTGTCAGATATGCGTTCCCATAACGAAATCAATTCAAACGGATAAAAAAGCTGGCCTCTCGGATTCTTACCAGTCCATAAACTGTGACGTTGGGGTAGGTTTGGTTCCACGAGGAAGGCACTTGTCCAGTCAAGTTGCTTGCTGTTCCGCACGCTAGCGCAGGAAAAACATTAATGGCTAAAACGAGCTGTTTTTTGCGTGTTCAATTACCCATATATCCGAATCCCGGAGTGGAATTCAAGTATTGGATCCCAAGATAATTGAAGTCAACGTTGCGGCCATATCCGTGCGTGTTTGTGGTGAGAAACTCTCGAGCAGCTTTGGAATTGATGAAAAGAAGCATGCTAGTTGCTATGCTATTCAGGATGTGCGATAATTCGGCATTGGCACGATCCACAGCATCCTTAAGCATGGCTCTTTCAATCGGTTTCCCAATTCAAGTTGGCATGCATATGCATCAAACCTACAGAAATGATCGACTCGGCCAGAACTTCAACAGAGTTGAGGGAAGTATTAAATACAGTCACCGCTGTCTAATAAGTGATCCCAATTATATTGCCATCTCCGCTACGTCTGGATCACTCACTGGAACTGTTGCTAGAATTAACACCAGCACTAGAAAGGTCCCAACAAAGACCATTAGCGAAATCGTCGGCATCTTGGATGTCCCCATGCTATGTCACTTGGATTTTCGATGTTGCCGAAAGTATGCCGCGGATGAGAAAAGTCCAGGCGCAGGTATTTGTTTATGTCGCATTGTTATTTATGTCATATATTGAAGTCTCCGTTTAGCGGTTTGTTTGGTCCGCCAAGGATGACTGATCGAGGAAAATATAATATCTTATGGATCGGCGAGGGTCGGTTGAATCTCAGCGAGTGTAAACCGGCGAGGACGCTTTCCCTGATCGTAGCTCTAATAATCATAGACCAGTCATGACAGCCGTGAAGATCATATCTCCCAATGAGAATAACATGTGATGCTCACAGTGCTGCACTTGTTTTGTATATGAGTCCAATACAATTACGATGATGGTGAAGATGCAAAACAAGAGATGCTGTAGTGCTCCGAATTGCCGTTTGCCCTTCCTACAGCTCGACTCGAGTGATGTATCGCAATGCCATGCCGAAACTGCAGAGAAACCACATGGGGGCCCTTTCAGATATTCTGAATCAACTCTGAGATCAGCGGACATACCTGAGAATGCTTACTAAACCGGCGGGCATGAACTTTTCGGTCACCGAGAATCTTCAAGCCATGAGCAGGGTGAGACACACTCCCACCATCGCCCAGATATCTTTCGGGCTCTTTGAGACGATACCGGCGCAGTAGTAGAGGACAGCACCAAAGGCGAGTCCGGAGAGGAGAGAGGTTACAGACCCAGCGCGGAGAAAACCTATGAAGACAAAGAGCAGTTCATCTTAATGATCAAAGTTGTTAATAGCTTTATACCAAAGATTCCGCCGAATGCGACGAGGGCCGCGAATGCGTAAGCCGGGATGTCAGTGGGCATACAATGCTGATGGTCTGTGATCGTTGGTGAAGCAGAAGACACTCATTTTTCGAATGGGGTGCGGACAACAACCAGCGTCAGGCGATCGGGAGCGACGTGCTGGCCGGCACATCGGGCGAGCGGTTCTTTGGTCTAGAGAATGTACGTGGTTTGAACTTTGCATTGATGCGATTTGCTCACTGCTTGTGCCTTTCATTAGTTTCGAAACGCACGGTGAGCTTCTGCAAGTTGGGCCTCAAAATTACTCTGAGACAGAAGGTGCAATCACAGCTACTGCAATTCAGTCCTTTAGGCGCTCGATTTCTGCAAGCCTTTCAGAGACTGCCTGCTGACATACAACTATCCATCTTCCGCAATCCTCACCGCCGCAGCCGCAGAATCAATTTCACTCTTCAACGCGTTATCTGGTGGGGAGAACACTCTGCTGTCTCATTTGCAGGTAGTGTTTGCAAAAGTGGCAACGCACAACCGCACCCGTCGCCTTCGCCGCGGGCACCGAGAGCATGAGCGGTGCGTCGACAACGACGGAAACACCGTCGATGTCGACCATCACGACAGCGGTGAACGACGGGAGTGTAAAGATTAAGAAAGATTGGCCTACAGCTCGAACCCGAGCAGTAACAAGGCAGTCTCTTCTGTAAGAATTTGTCCGGATTATGTTTGCAGTTCACGGAGCACTGCTTGACGAGCGGTCTCGCCTGGCTCTACAAGATATCCCAGCCTCGTTTGCTGAAGTCCAAGCTCGAACTGCACCGTCAGCGGAAAAGGGCAGTGCGAAAGTGCAGGAGAGCTGATCGCGCGGATGGATATCCGAGTCTGAGGTCAAGTCAATCTCCGAAAGGAACGCTGGATTGAATTGGAACATAACAAGCAGCTTCGAGAAGCGGAGACGAGGATTATAATGGACCTTGGTGGCGGCGGGAGCTAGAATCCTCCCCGGACGTCATGGGGCCACACTGATGCTCGTTTTTTGTTTACTGCCGCGATTGTTTTCCGGTTCAGAGTCACCTTCTTGGATGTTCCGTACCATACTGTTCTGTCTCAGCCGTTCCTTAAAATTCCAGCGAAGTTTGAGAAGAGAGGTTGATTGAGAAGTTTGGAGTTTTTTTGTCCTAGTGTATCTATTGCAGAGAGGGTCAAGTTGGTGGTAATCGAAGTGCTTCGTGAGTATTTTACGCTGTCGGCATTTGTTTTCTGATCTTTCAAGTTGTTTGTATAAGCTAAGATCTATGAATAGGGCTTTCACAATTGTTTGTCGAACATTAACCATAGTCAGTGACCCAGTTGAACATTTGAATACAAAACGTTTAGTGTTCAACGTTGAAACATACAAATAGATCCACATCCTTAAACCCTAAGCGGCCCTCCTCTCAAGCACCGCCGCTCCCTGTGCATCCCACTCCTCCTTCGTAATCCAAGCATCGATCCTGTCCTTCATCACATCACCAAGCACCGACCCGCCTAAAAACACAGCGTGCTTCCTTCTCGGGTGCTCTGAAATCCGCACCTTGAACTTTTTTAGTCGCTCCGTGTCACCGCCGGCCACACGCTCGAGCCACAGTTGCTTGATCTCCTTCTCGAGGCGGGTTGGGAGGCCGGGGTACATGGATGAGCCGCCGGAGAGGAAGATGTTCTTGTAGAGTTCGGGACGGACATCGATGTCTGCTGCCTGAATGCAGCTAAACAGTGCCTCTGGAAATGAAAGTGAGCAGCCCTATAAATCGCGCAAACAAGCGGGGCTTTGGTACCAGAGACGCCGGCACCTTCTGAATCAACGAGGTGGGGTTGGAAGAGGGCCTCTGGAGCTTCGAACCTTTCGGAGCCAACTTTGATGACACGGCCATCGGGAAGCTGAGAGCACATAAGAATCAAGAGGTCACGATCGGCAAGACAGTACAGACCGTGTATGGCTCCACAAGCACGGTCGTTTCATTTGCAAGCTTCTGTTCCAGTGGAATATCATATCTGCGCGCGTCGTCACAATGAGATATTTTCAAATGATGATCACGATGTCACTCACGCAACATAGCAAAGTTTCTCCTTGATTTGTCGCACGGTTTCAAAATCGGCGGTACGGTTGAACGCGTAGCCCCGCAAGAGCAAAAGTTTGATGAGGTATCGAGTAATGCTTCGTCCAGCGACATTCAGCCTGCGGACAAGATGCGGCATGGCGTAACTTTGGTAAACGGGAACAATGTGGGTAACACCGTCTCCAGAGTCGACGACCACGCCAGTATCGGCACCTTGAGAAACAAGCAGTAGTCAATAATTATGCCAAACAGCCATTTCCGCCGTGCCCCACCTTCAGAATACAAAGTCAAGACAGCCTGCACAGCAACGTGTACCGCCTTGAACTTATACCGTTCAAACATGGTCTGAACCATCAGCTCCCTGTTTCTCTTCGGATTCAACGCGGGCTCCGTCAGCAGAATCTTGTATTTCGAGCAGTCCGTGATCCCAAGGCGGGTGTGAAAGGTGTAATCCCACAGGTACACCATGTCCTCCCAATTCTTCACGATTCCGTTCTCCATAGGGTAACTGATCTCAAGCATGGAGCGCGCAGCCGCAGCATCGTCGCCCACCATGATGTCTTTGATCTGGATGTCGGACGTCTGGTTCTCTTCGACGCGGAGAATGGGACGGCCGACCATGGCGGGGAAAATAGCCCGGGGGAAGTTCTCCCCGCTCCAGCCGGCTTTTACAAACTATTTTGAGCAAATAATGAGCTGGCGAGTATTGTTGAAGTGGAAATATCGAGATCTCCAGATTCGGCCTCGAACGGCCGGGGCAAGAGGAATTATGCACGGGTATGACTTACACCAGTCCCGTTGTCGCAGATAATGACGTCGGTCATTGTGTATTGGTGCGGTTGGTGAATATCGGAGGGTGTGCTATGACAAACAATGCAAGCGAATCGAACACGATCGAAAAGGCAATGTGATTCGAAGGCAAATTCGTCTTTTTCGAGAGAGTTAATCGTCTTTTTGGGCAACGCGGTGGGCAGCACCCAACAAACGGACCTTGTGTTCTGTTGGTGGAGGATGTTGGGGTGGAACTCAAATCCACAGCAAATGGCTTGGTAAATGGGTGGAAATACGATGGGGGAATTGGGGGCATCGGGGACGGGGATCACACCGGTGCGCCTGGGGGTAGCATACAAACCACCAGCACTGATTCTGGAGTACAGGGACATCGGATCAGGTGAGCATATATGTATGCATTACGTGATCCCATACAAATGTGTCAGCAGGGAGAGCCAGAAGACGAAAAATGCCAATTAGAACTCTCAAGAACGTTTTTAACACGTCAAAGCCAATTCCTCCTTCATCGACCATCATTGAAGATCTTTTGAAGAGGCACGAGAGATGGCTGAGACCCATTTCAGAGACCCAGGTGGCTACAGTTATTTTCCCAGCCAGTCCAACTCATATGTCGTGTTTAAGTTGAAAAGGTTTGTAGATCTCGCTCGGGCGAATGCGAACGCATCGGGCACAACAGCACCAGATCCAACTCCCACTCCTAAACTGGACTATCCTGTTCTGAGTGTTCCCCTCATTAAGATCGAAGATCATGACAACCCTGAGATGCAGTCCCTTACCATCGCTCCAGCTATATCAGCATCCGTGGAGGACTCATTCCCAGTTGGAAGCAGCGATAGTATTGACCTTAGGAAACCTGGCACAAGTGATTCGGAGCCACAGCTGATAATGTCGAAGAGCAAAGATTTCGGTCCGCCTTCAGGTTCCCTGGGAGAGCTAGCGGAGGATTTTGATGAGATTGAGGAAGAAATTGACGGGGATGTATACGAAGATGACGCAGAGGAGGAAGAAGCTCCAAAGAGCGAGCCTACACCGCTTGCAACGACATCAGCTCAAGGCGTCAAGGAGAGACCCGAAACCCAGCTCCAAAATGGAATGACGTCCGTGTCCCCTCAAGAATCTTCCATTGAGCAGACGGGAGCAAACCAAGTTCTGAAGGAAACAGCTGCTTCAAAGAGCAACAGCGCTGAGAAAACAACGACCTCAGCTGATGTAGTTTCTAAAGACGCAATCTCGGTCCATTCACCTCAGACAAATATGACAAGCCTGGGAGACTTGCCACCATTGCGAAAACCAACACTTGTAGGCGGATTACCTCCTATTGGCACACGAACGGCAGTTCCAACGCCGGTAAATACGAACGAACCGAACTTTATCGGAGTTATCAAATCTCCTCTTTCAGAAATCATCGGAAGGAAAGGAGAAAGAGAATACCACCAACCGGAAGGTGAATTCAGACATCGAAGACGAGATCGACGAAGACCTCGATGATCTAGATTTGGATGTGGACGACATTTTATCTGATGAACCCTTTATTGCCAAAAAGCAAATTTCGACAACTGCAATGACGACCACCCCACCCCCCGCTTCGAATGAAAAATCCATGACGACTTCGAATGAAAAGCCCGCGACCACTTCGAATGTACCTGCGGTTTTCGTGGAAAGCAACACTGATCTAAACAAGCTGGAGTAAGTACCCAGTACCAGAGCATCGTACCAAATCTCATACAGATCAACCAAGCGATGCTACATTGAACACCGTGAAAAAACAGATGGATCTTGATTTCCAGGCTCGACAAATAAAGCCCGGAGACCCAGGCTTTCAGTACGACGTTCAGGTACCGCGGCAGAACCGTCGAATTGCTTTAAATAAGGTTCGAATTGTTTGTTTAGAAAACGTTTGTATCCATCGGGGAGAAGAATGAGTGGGATACGAGCGAAGAGGCTTCGGAAAAGTCTAATTACACCGACGGGCTACTTTCGAGAGCGTTCCCAAAGCAGGAGTCAGTTACCCGACCAGTTATCGCTGCTGTGGACAATCCTATCATCACTCAAACGAGCCCAAAGACAGGATCGGTTGTCCCGCCTATTCAACAGGATGCGAAGCTGACGGATCTCGCCGGTTCCAACGTAGTCCGTGCCGAGACAAATGCTGCGACGAACCCAATCAAGTCGGGAATCGGAGATGTACTCGAAGACGACGAAGATGAAATTTCGATGGGGATTGAAGAAGAGATCATGGTCAACGACGACTTGGAGGACTACGATGAGGAGAGCTTTGAAGAAGATCAAAGTCTTGATGTTAGAGTTCACCAGACTGGTGTTGTCGAAGTTCAAAACGTGGTGACGATGATCGAACTTAAAACAGGGATCAGGCCCGAGGAGGTGGTGAAGGCCAATTCTTCAGCTGGAAAAAATGAAGAAAATAGTGATAGCGCACCCGCGCAATCACCTCCCAGACTGCTCGCCGGACTTCCACCGTTGCCACCTAAGCTATCTTCTCTCGGGCCGCTTAAAGGTATCACCGACGCAAAACCTCCAGCGCTGTCAGAAATCACACCGGTGAAGCCTGCTACGGCACCTGGTGCAACTGCTTCATTGACTAACCATGGTCTGAATGGCAATATCAAAGATGTTGATGACTCTGAAGAGGAAGGAGGACTGGATATAGATGACATCTTGAGCATGGATGATGAGGAAGCATTCATGAATGGTCGCGATGCATCTATTGATGAGCTCGCCCAGGAGCCCGCTGCTCGAGCTTTGGCTCCTATGATGAAAGATCGGGCACCACCACTCGAAGTAGCTGATCAACTAAAAGATATCAGGGGAATCACAAGCGACACCGCAAGCGATGCTGAAAATGGGGCAGCTCGTGCGGTGGAACTCAGAGCCCCAACTGTCCATGTGAAACAATCGACATTCGATCATCCTGTCGCCGTTACTAATTCGGTCAAGTCTGCAACGACGTCGGCAGCGATTGAAGATGAATCGATCGTCGAAGAAGAAATCGGTGAGCATGAGTTATATGGTGACGATGGCGATGACAGTTTTTGGACCACACGTCGAGTCGGAGTCGTTGAGCAACCTCAGCTAAGCAGACCAGGAGCTCCGACGGCAAGCCGGGCAATTATGGAGATCAAGAAAGAGGAAGGTACGGCATTGGATGTGGAGAATGAGTTGTCGGAGATAGAAGACATGGATGCTCCTTTCGAGTTGTCGAGTGGTCCTTCGCGTAGAAACATAGACTCGAGACCACTGCAATCGGAAGAAAAGAAAAAGGTTCAGGAGGATGACGAAATGCCAAAGTCTCCAACGGACGTAAAGCAAGAAACCGTTTCTGGAAATTTACCTGGTCCCGAGCCTGTAAAGATGGGTAACCTGGTTGCGGAAGAACCTGAAAAGAAACCATCCACAGACAAGATCATTGAACTCCCATCGTTGGGAGGGCTCAGCGCAGCGGCTAATTTCGGAGAGGGAGACACTGACTCGGAAGGGGAGTTGGATAAGAGTTTCATGGCTTTGCACTCAATGAAACCCAGACAAGTCGCTCTGGAGGACGCTGCTGGGAAAGGGGACACTGACGACGGAAGCGGATTCACTGATGACGAAATCGAGTTTGAAGGAGAGCTTGATGGGGATATGTCTTTTAACGATGAGCTCTCGGATGGTGACGATGCGTTTTGAGTATCAATAATAGAGCGAGCGTGGTGATTCAGATCTTCCGGATCAGAGTGGTGGTAAATTTTCTCAATCAGTCCCTGGGCCACCGCATCAAAATCTGCTGCGTGCGATTTCGCCTTCGACCACCGCAAGAAATGGCAGATGCAGCACTGCTGGAACAAATCGACTCGTGTAATAGGGTTTAAGGGCTTGCTATAGAACGAAATATCTCTAACATTTCTGCTTTTCATGCTTTCACTCGCATAGCCAAGCTAACATGGTTCCATATCAGAACCATTCTCGTTTCGGGAGTTGGGTTCTACACGGATGCCTTTGATGTGAGTCCCCTCTCGTCGGTGAAAATATATAAAGCCATTCCTTTAATTCGTTTCAAAGCTTTTCGTAATCAACTTGGTGACGCCTATGATTGCATACGTTTACTATGAGAATAACAGTAAGCTGTGCCCGCTTCGACGACTTGTGGAACACCGCATGCTCAGTTATCTACATTTTCCTTTCAGTGTCACCACTGGTCGAAGGTGCAATCAAGGTGCGCCATTGTAACCGCAACATTGGGTGGTAAAGTGCTGACCATGAAATTCGTTCTGAAAAAGGCTGCATCAACTTTTGGAACGTTATTCGGGCAGCTCATTTTTGGATACTTGGCCGACAAGTACGGTCGGAAGGGGGTAAGTGTCCATGCCGGAGGAACCCTTCACTTCTGCTCACCATTTGCATATCTTTAGATTTACGGTCTCTCGTTAGCCATCATTATCTTTGCGACCGTCGGTACGGCATGCTCAGGAACGAAAATTGCCGGTGTTGCCGGCGTCCTGATCTTCTGGCGATTCATTCTCGGAATCGGTATTGAAAAACTGCCCCACATTTGATCAACATCCCACGATTGATATGTTTTTCGAAACAGGGATTGGTGGAGACTACCCGCTCTCGGCTGTCATTACATCCGAATTCGGGAACACAAACACGCGTGGACAGTCCATTGCGGCGGTATTCTCTATGCAGGGTTTCGGTATTCTTACTGCCCCCATCGTTGTTCTTGGACTCTTGGCGGCGTTTAAGCCCGCTATTGAGCAGAATGTCGATTACATGGATTATGTGTGGAGGTGAGTTGGGAGGCGTGTGGTTTGAAAACGACGGTTTTATTGAAACAAAGGTTTGCTGTAGACTCTCTATCGTGAGTTCGAAATCTGAACTAACGATTCTATTGTGTTAACTTACGAATCGGACTCTTTGACGTCAGCTCGCTGGGGCTATCCCGGGTCTTGCCACGCTCTATTTCCGACTCACATTCCCTGAATCTCCGCGGTATGAGGCTCACGCGGCTGCAAAGGCAGCAGAGGGCTCGAATGCGACAAACCTCAGGGGTCGCCCCAGCACGCCAAGGGAGCGGATCAGCTCTGTCGGCAGTGACGAGGAGTTTGAGCCGATTATCCAGGCGAAACCCGCTGCAGGAACGACATTCGCGGAGCATTTTTCAAAGTGGGACAACTTGAAGCTCCTTTTGGGTTGCTCGATTGCGTGGTTTGCTCTGGATGGTATGGAATGTTTTCGTATTGATCCGATCGCTAGTTTGACACCAATCGATTTACAGTGGCCTTCTACGGGATCAACTTGAACCAGGTATAATTCCACACCCCCGGAAACCTTTAATGTTTTAAAATTTTGGGGTCTAGTCTCTGGTTCTTGCAAGCATTGGAGTTGGCGGATCGACACCATACGAGGATGTATTCAGCCGAGCTCTCGGAAACCTGATCATTTCCTTGCTGGGCACTGGTAAAAAACCGAAGCACGAAGCTACGGCAATTGAATCTCATCCAACTGGTTGACTTTGTCGTTCAGTTCCGGGATACTGGGTTACGGTTTTCACAGTGGAAAAGCTTGGACGAATCCCGATCCAGAAGTTCGGATTCATCATCCTCGCACTCGTTCTCCTATCCCTCGGCCTGTGGTTCAAATCCTTGGTCGCCAACATCCCCGTCTTCCTCACACTCTACACCATCGGGCAGTTCTTCTTCAACTTCGGGCCCAACGCCACCACGTTCATCCTCCCGTCGGAAGTGTTCCCAACGAGGTTCAGGTCAACGTGCCACGGGATCTCTGCGGCGTCCGGAAAGCTCGGGGCGATTCTCGCCGGGTTCGCGTTTGCGCCGTTGAAGGACGTGGGAGGGAAAGACAAGGGTCTTCCATGGCTGCTGGTAGTGTTTGCAGGGTTCATGGTAGTGGGGCTGTTTGTGACGTCGTGGATCCCCGAGACAAAGGGGAAGACGCTTGAGGAGTTGGGAGGGGATGCAGTGATATCAGCCGTGAGGTATGATGTGGTTAGTGGGGATGAAACGCATGGAGGCGGGACCGACGATGAGCAATTAGCGACGGCATGACATTGGGTATGGTTAATAAGTAGCAATTTTCAGTTTGATTTGGAGATTAAATAGCATTCATTCGATTGGTGGCAAAGACAATGTTGCATAGCAATGTCCAAGCCTCTCCAATAATCATAAAAATAATAAATGATAATAATGATTATGTGGGAGTGGACGAGTATGTGATTGGGGCTCGTGAGAATTTGAAGACACCAGTGAATATGCTTTTTTGTGATGATATATTTCCCAAGACCCACTTGCCTTTTACAACTATACACCGGAAAAACATTCAATGGATCTTCAAACAAAGACAAAATAGAAAGCCAAATAAGGATTAAGACAAGCCAAAAGACATTTCACATGAAATTTTGGAGATCAAACAAAGTTAGCCACAATAACACTACACCAGCCACCAATTTCTCCAACAATGCCCCACTCGAAACGAATTTGGGCTGAGTGAAGCAAAAAACAAAAATGTTGAACGCCTCCAACAAAACTCCAATAAAACAGACATATCCCCAACACTTCCTAAACCACGTGCAAGCCATTCCTAAGATGAGCAAACAAATCCTTCCCCAAAGGCTTTGTCAAGATATCCGCCAAGTTCTCTTCCGTTCGAACATAGCAGGCTCTATGGCGTTCTCTGCTATACCCTCCCGGACAAACTGTAGTAGAATGTCCACGTGTTTGGTTCTCCCTCGCTCGGTCGGTTTGTGTGCAAATATGCCATGCACGCTTGATTGTCTTTGAAGATGGAGAACGCCTTTTTCGGTGCAAAATTGAGCTCCCCAACAAACATCTTGAGCCAGATCGCTTCCTGGGTCGGCCCCTGCAAATGCGTAAAATTCTGTCTCCATGGTCGACAGCGCTGTGAAACGCTGCAGCCGCGACCTCCAGACGATCAGTCCACTGTTAGCCAGAAACACTTAGCCAGTTGTGCCATGTCTTGTAGTCGCGTCCGCTCCAGGACCGCCTGCATCGCTATATCCTGTGATCTGCAGACCGCCGGCCCAGCTGAATTTGATTCCTAGGTGCTTGGTGCTGACCAAGTATCGCAGAATTCTTTTTACTGCGTACGTGTCCTCTGCGTACGTGTCCTCTGCGTACAGATCCTCGAGGTGCCGTGATGCTTCCATGATAGTGTGGGCGATATTAGGTCTGGTGCCTAACATCAAACACATCAATGATCCCACTGCTTCCCGATACGGATACTCACCCTTGGCAATCGGTGTACGCCGTTCATCTCGTTGCTCCTCTGGTGTTGCCACTGGGTTCACATCTTGAATTTCTTTAAGATCTTTTCGACATGCAGTCTGATCCAACCGCAGGCTTCCGCCACCGCCCCGAGTTATTCGCATCCCTAAGTAACTCTCGGCACCCTCATCCTCACTGCCCGTAAGATCTCAAAAACCTTTTGACCATTGCTGGCGGTAAGGTTCGGCAGGTCCGGGTCGGGTCCGGGTTTCAGTGGCGACCCGCACCAAACCCTTTGGGTCGGGTCGTGTTTGTCTGGGGACCCGCCGGGTCACTGACGGGTACAAAGGGAATACCCGGACCCGAAGTGGTTGAAACCCGTACCCGACCCTGACCCGCCGGGTTTTTGCTGCCCAGGAGAGGATTGATTGAATTTTGAGTTAGACCACGGATATTTACATGAACACTTTGTGTCTGTGTGGACAGTGTGTATTTTAGAAACACTATCGTAAAAAGAAACAAAACTCCACTGAGCAATCACAAGTTGATAGGTGGAACAGCCCAAATCAGCTTCTGTATCTGGTTCATATCGTCAGAGTCCCATCCACCAGTGGTTACGTCCTTCGCCAACCCAGTCCTGATGAACCGATCAATGTCGTCATTTGAAAGCATGAAATCCTTGGCTAAACCTGTCTTCCAAGGTTTCCAATCCACCTCAGGGAGCGTTATGGACGAAAGATGCCCGATGTATGCCGTCCAGAACCTTAGCCACTCAGAAGGATATGCATCCACTAATGCCCTGAACATGCGATAGATAGTGGCAGACGTACTTAGCAAATTATTGTGCCGTATCCAGTTTCCGAGCAAAATGTGCACCCTAAGAAGAGTAAGGCTGCTCCGAGAACTGCTACTTGAAGTTGATATTCGGCTTGAGCGGTCGTCTGATTCAACAAATATGGGCCGTAAAAACTCATTTCGGGAGAGGACTTCGTAGTTTACATTGACGTACTTGATTGATGGTGGAAGAGACGGCAATTTAAGGTCATAAATAACCTCATTGATCTTATGCATCTGGAAGCAGATACCCTGGATGACCTCTTTCACCAAAAGGATAGCCGTACGACGATGCTGCTGCAGGCTAAGCAATGCAAGGGAACTCGTTGGAGAACTGGTTCGATGTACCTTCGGAATTCTACCAATCCCCTTGATAGCCGACGATATGCTTATTAGGCCGCCTGTTGATGTTGGCGCCGCAGGTGCTGCAGCTTCTGAATGACCAGCCTGTCGTTTCAGAGCAGCAAGCTCTCCCTCCAGGGCGGTCACACGTGATTTCCATTGTGAAATCTCCTGGGAAGTTGCCTGCTTCTCCCTTTCCATTGCAGCGGTGATCTCCCTGAATCTTGCTAGCTCTTCGTGCTCGCCGTGCTGAATCAATGCACCCGCCCTGCCCAATTCATCAATGAGAGCCTTCTCTCGCACTTCTGCTGCGATGCGGGTCCTTCTCTCGTTCATTGCAGTCTCTTCAAGATCTTTTGTCATGTTCAACAGTCGTTCTGACTGTTTGAGGACCTGTTTTGTCCTTTCACGGTCCTCATCTGCTCGTTTGATGGTCGCTTGGAACTCGTCAACCTTTGCAGTGACGGGCATTCCTCTGTAAATGCCGTACTTGTGTCCCTGCCGCCTGTAACAGAAATGTTGTTTCCTTCTGAAAGGAAGAGCTTTTCAAGCACTCCATACGATAGGCGTTTGCTGCTGTTATGAACTCCGTTCGTCCACTGCATTCATCGTGAATTTTGTTCAGGGCTTGACGAACTAGCTTGCTGTCAGAGTTAAGTCGGTCGATCAACCCTTGAAGAACAAATCTTGGGCCGCATTCATCACGATTTGTTTGACAGTTGCTGATGAAGGCCTCCGAGTCGTATCTGTGGCCGCTCGCTTTGAATTTTCGATACCAAAGTCGTATGTCTGAAGCAGGACAGAGTCCGTCGATGAGCAAATAGTCAGCATCCCCTTTAGTACCACGTCGCGCCGGTTTCTTTGAAGGAGCTGTCGATTTGACATCTGTCGATTTGACATCAAGGCCAACTTCTGCTTCTTCCACTTCAGAACCCGATGCCAGAGATGTTTCAGGTGCAGTCACAGGTTCTGCACTTGATTCTCTTTCAGATGATGGTCTGGATTGTTTTAACGCTCGCTTCTTTGTAGTTCGAGGCATGGTGTTTGTACTGTTTGTCGTGGGAAGATACTGGCCCGGTGTTCTTAGCCGGAATGTTACAGGAATGTATGCTATAATACTTCCCTGACACTATAGTTTTCTACCCGATCTGAAAATAATAATAAGCTAGGGAAGAAACTGGCTAGTAACATTGATAGAGAGGATTCTGTCCGGGTGGACAGAATCTTATTGCTAGTAAAATTGATAGAGAGGTTAGCTGTACTTGATAGAGATCACTGAAGTACCGTCAATGAGTTGAGAAAGTGTCCGGGTGGACAGAATCTTATTGCTAGTAACATTAATAGAGAGGTTAGCTGTACCTGATAGAAATTACTGAAGTACCGTCAATGAGTTGAGAAAGTGTCCGGGGGGACAGAATCCTATTCTACCCAGACAGACACAGTGACACTCAGTCTCCCAGATTTCTGTCCACCAGGACACTTTCTCAACTCATTGACGGTACTTCAGTAATCTCTATCAGGTACAGCTAACCTCTCTACAAATACTACTAGCAATAGGATTCCGGACACTTTCTCAACTCATTGACGGTACTTCAGTAATCTCTATCAGGTACAGCTAACCTCTCTACAAATACTACTAGCAATAGGATTCTGTCCACCCGGACACTTTCTCAACTCATTGACGGTACTTCAGTGATCTCTACCCAATACAACTAACCTCTCTATCAATGTTACTAGCAATAAGATTCTGTCCACCCGGACACTTTCTCAACTCATTGACGGTACTTCACTGATACTTCACTGATCTCGATCAAGTACAACCAACCCTCTCTACAAATACTACTTGTAATAGGATTCTGTCCAGGCGGTCGCTTTCTCAACTCCTGGACGGTACTTCAACAGATGAACAGTCTAAACAACAATTTATATTTAAAAGAGTGGGTTATCATCAGTTGCTTCCAACTCTAATACCACATCAAAATCCTCGCCAAAATTATGCACCTTTACAAAATCCTCACTAACATCACTTTTTGAATCTAGGGAATCATTTTTGAACAGTTCTTCAGCACTCAATTGATGCAACCAGTCATGACGGCACATCAACGCATTTATTGTTCTTGGAGCAAGGCGGTTGCGAGTTGCAGGTACCAAATCAACCCCGGCTGAAAACTTTCGTTCGACTGGAGCGCTTGTTGCTGGTATTCCTAAATAGTCCATTGCCATCTGGCTTAGGGCTGGAAAGTTCACACTTCCAACGGTCTTCCACCAGTCCATAATATTGATTGGCTTCCCATCAGAATCAATACCGCGGAGTACCTGATCGCCAAGATAGCGATCCAGCTCATCTTTTTCCTCAGGAATCTCTTCTTGCCAGATGAAAACAGATCTAATGGCTCTCAAGCGTTCAGCGTCCGTTTTTTTCTGTCTATCACCGGAAGCTCCGCTCGAATCGTGTCGACGTTCTGGCGTGTTTCCAAAAACATCGGCACCACTGTTCTTGATTTTCCGTGACTTATACGATTCCTCCCAGACTTTCCGCACTAGGGTGGTGACCTGATCCCTTCCTACATCTTTCTCCCAAGCCTTTGAAATTCGATAATATTGATCCTTAAAACGAGGATCGAGTACCGTAGCAACTGCTAAACACGGGCTCTTAGCGATTGAGTAATATATTCTCAGCTTATCTAGTGCATTTCGAAATGCTTTGGTGAAAGTTTCATCTAATTCTGCATCCTCTAGGTCCTCCAGTTGATCGATAAGATCGTTGTAAAATGGAATAACAAGCGGAAGTGTTGGATATCTAGACCCCTCGATTGCCTTTGATATAACCTCGAAAACACTCAAACCATCCCGGATCTTCTGTAGGACCTCCCATTGCTTTGGATTTATTGACCAATCTTTCAAAGAATCTTCAATCCAGCATATTTTGTCCATTGCCTCTCGTAGCTGTAAGGCTCGTTTGACCATATAGAACGTGCTATTCCAGCGAGTTGTCACATCGATAATTGGTAATAGAGGAACCAGTTTCACAAATCGGCACGAATCAATAAATGAGCTTCGTCGTTTTGGGGAAGACCGGATTCCTCTGACTAGCCGTCGAAGAAGGTTTATGACATTAACGCCGGAGTTATCGTCATTTGCGACTGTGTCCCCTGCGGGCGCGAATGTATCGATAAAATCCTTTGCTGCAAGATTGATAATGTGTGCCATACACCGCATGTGTTGAGTTTCTGCAGACCACGCAATATCCCTATCTTCCAAGAGCGTCTCCAGCTTAGCACTCATGGTAAAGTTGTCTGAACCGTTGTCGGTTGTAATGCACAATAAGCGTTCACCCAATAGCATGCCAAATTCATCCAGACACTTGACAAGCTGACTAGCCATGGCGACGCCTTCATGCTTTCCAACCATCGGAATCATCTGCAGCAGCAAGTCCTGCGGCTCCCATTCTTTCGTGATGAAGTGGGCAGTAATTCCAAGAAAAGAAATCTGGTTCTTCGATGTCCAACAGTCAGCTGTTATTGATACTTTTGAAGGCGAACCAACAATCAGACCTTTAATGAGCTCCTTCTGCCTATCGTAAAGATCCATCTCCTTTTGCTTCACTGCTTTTGCCGTCTTTGGTGTATAGTTTGGCTGAAAAGTCTTCAGCATGCTGACAAAGAACTCGTTCTCCACAACAGTAAAAGCCTGATTGTCTGCAGCAATCCAGTCCAAAATCGACCGCCACGCTACGTCTGGATTGAACACAAAGTTTTGCTCCTTCTCCTGCGAGCCAAAATTCAATGTCTGTTGTCCCTTGGGGACGATGTCCAACAGTCCAAGCGACCTGGCAATTCTTCCATGGTGGTTTTTCAGATGCCGGAAGAAGTTTTTTGTTGATCCCGTCTTATCGACCTTCTGGCTCCACTTGCATTTCGCAACCAAACATGTTCTCAGACCATTATCAACCTTATAGTAATCCTTCGCTATGCCGCCTCGACTACCTCTACAGTCCGACATGCTATCAACATCTGCGTCTGATGAAAGCATTGATGGTTGAACTGATCCAGCTGCAGGCTCCTGTCGCACTGAAGAGTCAGCAAAACTAACGTCGGCAGGAAGCTGTGGTGCATGCTGAGAAGCCGGGCCCAACTCGCTGGAGTCATTGGAAGAAGATGTGGAGCTCGGCTCTCGAGCGCTGTTGTTGCCACCGTGTCCTGATACACGTCTGCGTTTGTCCTGCATGATGTTCCCCTCGCTGGACGCCTCTGAAATTTGGGGGGCTGGCAGACTTCGCTTCCGTGTGTCAAGCGGATGACTGTCCACCAGTCTTTGGCTTGCGTCGGACGCTGCCTTACGCTTTGGTTTAACAAAGGCGGCGTCCATTTTTGCTGTGGTGTGGCTGGAACGTTACCGACTCTAATGTCCAGGTGCACAGAAAGCACAGCTCTCGAGGTCTGTCGTGGTAGAAATTGTTTGTTACAGAACTTCCGTTGTGACTTCTTGGAAGTGTCCGGGTGGACAGAATCGTATTGCTAGTAACATTGATAGAGGTTAGTTGTACTGGGTAGAGATAACTGAAGTACGTCAATGAGTTGAGAAAGTGTCCGGGTGGACAGAATCCTATTGCTAGTAACATTGATAGAGAGGTTAGCTGTATTGGGTAGAGATAACTGAAGTACGTCAATGAGTTGAGAAAGTGTCCAGGTGGACAGAATCCTATTGCTAGTAACATTGATAGAGATGTTAGTTTGTACTTGATAGAGATCACTCAAGTACCTTCAATGAGTTAAGAAAGTGTCCGGGTGGACAGAATCTTATTGCTAGTAACATTGATAGAGAGGTTAGCTGTACTTGATAGAGATCACTGAAGTACCGTCAATGAGTTGAGAAAGTGTCCGGGTGGACAGAATTTTATTGCTAGTAACATTGATAGAGATGTTAGTTGTACTTGATAGAGATCACTCAAGTACCGTCAATGAGTTAAGAAAGTGTCCTGGTGGACAGAATCTTATTGCTAGTAACATTGATAGAGAGGTTATTGGGTAGAGATAACTGAAGTACGTCAATGAGTTGAGAAAGTGTCCGGGTGGACAGAAAATACATGCCTCGATGTCCGTTGTGATGCAAAATTGTTTGATACATACAAAACTTATATTGCGTCTTCTTGGAAAGTGTCCGCGTGGACAGAAAGAACAATAGCTTCGTTTTAGATTCTCTATCACATCGGGTTTTACTCGGGTCTGACTTTTGACCTGAGAAGGGTTTCCTACTGGACCCGATACCCGACCCGGATCCGACCCGAAAATTTTCCATGAAAACCCGGCACTCGGGTCGGGTACATTTAGTCAATGGACCCGGACCCGACCCGAAAGACCCTAAACCCGCCGATCCTTAGCTGGCGGTCCCACCACTAGTGCATTGTCTACAAACACCGCAACTAGCGCGAAGCTCGCCAGGTTCTCATTCCACAGGACGTAGACAGCACCACTGTTCTTGATTTTCCGTGACTTATACAATTCCTCCCAGACTTTCCGCACTAGGGTGACCTGATCCCTTCCTACATCTTTCTCCCAAGCCTTTGAAAATCGATAATATTGATCCTTAAAACGAGGATCGAGTACTGTAGCAACTGCTAAACATGGGCTCTTAGCAATTGAGTATATATTCTCAGCTTATTTAGTGCATTTCGAAATGCCTTGGTGAAAGTTTCATCTAATTCTGCCTCCTCTAGGTCCTCCAGTTTTTCGATAAGATCGTTGTAAAATGGAATAACAAGTGGAACTGTTGGGTATCTAGACCCCTTGATTGCCTTTGATATAACCTCGAAAACACTCAAACCATCCTGGATCTTCTGTAGGACCTCCTATTGCTTTGGTTATTGACCAATCTTTCAAAGAATGTTTGATTTCTTGCACATCACGTGATCAATCACGTGATGCACCACAAACACCACAAATACAAATACAAAAAAGCAAACAAATTATAGATGATTGTTACAATCCACAACATGATCAACTCTGGGGAACTCGAAGAGACACCACAAATTCCATCTATCAATTTTCTGGCTTTTCAGGTTCTGGCCAATGTATCAACTATGCAGGAACAATCCCCAACAACAATCCCACCAGTGGAGCAATCTCAGGCTGTAACAATCATGTATATTTTGTTATTATTTCTGTATTTGTATTTGTAGTGTTTGCGGTGCATCACGTGATTGATCACGTGATGTGCAAGAAATTTTATTCGTGTTGGCTTAGTTGACAATAAACTGTTCCCTCTTCCCGACCTGCACCACTATCGCTACACAGGCAAAGCAAACCATTCTGGGAATCGGGCCTAGGAAAATGCTCGTGCTATGGGGAACAACACAGGAGTTCCAGGACTGCCAAACAACTTTGAGCATTTTCTACTGCCTGGAAGCCCAGGTGCTCGCTCAACTCCAGGGAGGTGCACTGCTCTAGCAACGCCCAGCAATTTTACGATCTGACCCTTACGTCTCTGTGACAAGCACAACTCCTCGCAACTCAGGGGCAAGCACAGCGCCTCGCTACTCTGTGACAATTGCAACTCCTCACAATTCCGGAGGGCACCAGCATACCAGCAATTTAGGAACTTGCAGTACAATCCTTGCTGTCAGTCAAGGAAAGCACTTGCGCAAACCTGCAGATGAAAACCATCATGCACTCCACCGCGACTTGCATTCATTAAAAGGCAAAGGGGTACAATCAGCAAATTGTAATCATGAGGAACTGCAAGATCGCGTGTGTGGCCACTCTCAAATCTTCCTCCGCTGTCAACAGCGAAATGCCTGATGCCGATGCCAAGAACAAGCAAAAAGACAAGAACTTTTGCTGTTGCATGACTTCCAGGACCATTTACACTCACCGCAGGCAAGCTATTCTTCTTCGAGTGGAGCTTCTGTGAGCTCATAGCCTTCACGTAGCTCAGCCCTTTCGACAGTTTCTGAAGATTGGATCCAAAGCCATTTTGGAGACGGGCCACCACGTGATGCGGTCTAATCAATGATTTTGTTTGGCCAGTTCACCCTAGGCAAACAGCTTGTTTTCCTGTTTGATCGTGTTCAGTCGCTAAAAGATGGGAGAAGAGATGTCAAGTCCATCGTACAGAGTGTTAAAAACTAGCATATCAGACTGTTTGCTATATGGGTTATCCTTTGGGTTGTCTTTTTTCTCTTTGACCTGAGAGTTTTTTTGTCAATCCCTCTTCATTCTTATTTATGGACTTGTATTTCATGTATTTATTTCCATGTTTGGCAGGTCCTGTGTGGAGTGATCTTGGCATTTAGTGGGGAATGTGGTGTGGCTTGGTCCTTTGAGTTGATGTGACCAATGTCTTTGACCACAGGTATGCCCACATGCACTGTTCACTTGAATATAGGAGTTGATGTGACCAATGTCTTTGACCACAGCATTCCCTGGTTGCCTGACCAGCTTGGGTGTAGTGTACAGCCTGTCGGAGTATTAGGCATATACGCACCTGGGAGAACAGGTACTGGGCCAAGAGACGGAACCTGGAGCTGTTGTGCTAGCTACAGTACAGCTAAAGACGCCCTACCGCTGCCAGGAGAAGCCCTTGGTTTTTAACAGGGAGATTGTCAGTCATGGTGTCAAGCACCTGCGCATCTGGGTTTGCTGAAAATTTTCGACCTACCAATAAAACTAAATGACCGCACTCAAGTATTTGATATATCTGTGGAGTTTCAACTTGCTTTTAGCTTGTACTGTTTCAGGGTAGAAGCTGGTGGATGGGAGGAACAGACACCAAAGAGTTGGTGGAATGGGGTCGGGCGGCTATCAGAGTCCGTAAAGGCAGTTGTGGAGCCACCTGATGACCCAGAACAGGGCAAAGTGGGAAATTGTTAAGTGAAGGCCTTGGGGGGGGGGGAAGGTATGTTGGAATTGTCCTTTTATAGTGCTGGCAGACTACCTTGGATGTTTTACACAATGGGACTTCTGTGGAAGGGGGATTGTTCAAGGCTAATCCTGGTTGGGTATGGGATCTGTGTCACTGACCGCTATCTTGTATTTCATTATGTTAGTTGAACACGAACTCAAGGCCTCACTGGGTCACTTTAAAAAAATTACAGTCGGTGTCGAGTCTTCATTGCCATCACCATCCTCTGATTCTGAGCTGCGCCCTTCATCTTCCTGGTCTTCGACCACATCAGGAGAGTTTGTGCCGAAAAGAAGAGGTTCAGCATCCTCCCCACTAGCTTCTGTTGGTGGGTGCGCACCAACACGATCTCCCAGAATTGCATCCAAGAGGTCGAAATCGGGAAGCGCGGCTGCAAATTTCTGATCCCACGTTTTAAACCTTTTTTGTGATCGTCCTCTGTTAGCCCGTTTCCTGTCTGCTCCAGCATTTTCACAGTGTTGCGATACTTCTGTTCAAAATGCTCAACTTTCGACTTCACTTGGTTGAGGTTGAGAGTGCGGATGATACTTGTCCTGGAGAGGCAGATGTGGTCCTAACAGTGGGGGCCAAAGTCACAGCACCGAAGAACTTGATGATACCGAAGACGAATCCGATGTGGAACTGGAAGGTGAAGAGCCAAAAGCGAAAGTTCTTTCTAAAGCCTTGGATGATTTTCCAACTGACACCAGAGGGGAAATGGATGCTACTGAGTGGAAAGAGTATGACACGTCCTCTTGCACCAATCAAATATGTACTGAATACTACTGATACAACTTCATTTCTCGATTCTCTTGTTCAACAGGACATAGACACCAATTGGAACCAGCATCCAGTAATCGGAATACTTGGAAATAGGAAGAGGAAGGTTGACGAGGCTGGGGAGATAATATTGACGACCACTTTGATGAGAGGAGTCGGGAGGAACCTGAGGAGCCAGATGATCAACTTGAGGATTGTGAAGACTATTATGGCAAAAGTGAAGACGGAGCAGATTTTTGAGGTTTCTCTGGTCTGTTACAGATTATAATAAAGAATTGCAACGTCGTTTCAAAAAGGTTTTAAATGCATAGGAATACCACCTCCCGAGCTCATGTTTCCTTGCAAACGCCGTCAAGAGGTTTTCGCTTAAATTGGGCATCAGTTTTTCAATTAGATTGAGATTTTATTGATTATTCGTGAACCGGATCAATAGGTTTCAAGATCATGGTTTTCCAATGTCCAACGTGTGTTATTAATAATAATAATAATGATAATAATTCATAACTCTCGGTGTCTCTCGGTGTCTCACTTATGCCCGATCCCGATACTGTGCTCTCCGTGCCTGTTCTGCCTCTGCCGCCCGCTCCAGATCCTCGCTCCCGCCTGCCCTCCCTCAATGACATTCTGAACCCCGCTTTCTCGTCGGAGGGCAGAGTCCGCTACCCTGTCCCTCCCTGGTCTCTCCTCCCCGTCCCTTCCAAACGACGCAGGGACCCTCTTCCGCCTGACTCCTTGCTTTCGCCTTCACCATCCGACCTCACTTCCTCGAGCTCCCTTCTTACCCCCTCAGAGGACTTTACCCCCCGCTACTCCATGCGCTCCCGGCACTCCTTCCCGTACGACCCGTATTCGAGCAGGAACTTGCACCAATACTGCAGCGATTATGAGCAAGATGAAAGATCCGTCAGTCGGCCCAATACACAAAGTGCTCAGTACGAGGATAATTCTTCTTCCGGCCGGTCAGCCTACCCAGACGCTTCTGCGTATCGTTCTTTCCCTCCTGGATACCACGAAGAAGAGGCTCGCAGGCGGCACTCCGTCCTCGGCTACCCTCACACCACCGAGGAGAACTACGAGTCTCACGCCTATTCACACGAACCGGATCCGGAAACGACCCACCCACCAAACGCTCTCCCGCCTCCACCTCCAACAACTCACAGAGGCCCTTACCGCAACAACTACCCCAACCCAATAGATGTCCCGTCTCCTTCCCACCAACGCTTCACCCAGATCTACCCTTTCCAGGACCCGATCGCCAGTCCTTCCACTCCTGCTCCAGTCCCTCCTCACCAATTCCACGTCATCCGTTTCCAGCCCCAGCCCGCCCAATCCCCCTCGCCCCCACCGCACCCCACCTCCGCACCAACAGACTCCACAAACGAAGCACCCTCCCCGCGCGCTTCCCGCTCAGACTCACCCCTCTCACGCGACAGTGAGCCCATCTCCACGCCGCAAGGCTACCTCTGCCGCATCTGCGCAACCGCCCCAACGGCAACCACAACCCCCTCAGGCGCGGCACCGGTCCACCCCCGCCCGCCTAAAATTTACGCCAACCTCGGCGCGCTCAGGCTCCACGTCAAACTCGTGCATGAAAAGGGCCGACGCTTCGTGTGCGAAACGTGCGGGAACCAATTCTTCAGGAAGCAGGACCTGGAACGCCATCTGGCTACGCATTTGCCCGTGGGGTATAAACCGTTCCAATGCGGGTGTGGGGTCAGGTTCACGAGGCGGGATGCGCTCGTAAGACATGTCAAGGCTCAGAGGTGTGGGTAAGAAAATGAAGCGGGAACCACCATGGGACATTTTTAAAGATGTTTTTGTTTCTGTGCGTCCTGGAGAAAAAGTGTAGATATGTATCTCTTGTATTTTCTTCAAGTGCGGACAGACGATCATTAAACAGATGAACACGGTCAGCTCTCAGAAGCGAGCTTCTTAAGCGCATCGATTGCTGACTGGTTGCCCTGATCCGCAGACTTCTCGAACCACCAAAGTGCCATATCCGAGTCCTTCTCGACGCCCAGACCCCCTTCATAGCACCACGCTAGATTGTTTTGAGCGGCTGCGTTTCCCTGCGCCGCGGCCTTCTGATACCACTTCACGGCCTCGCTCAGATCTTTCTGGATACCGACACCATACTGGTAGCACCAACCAAGGTTCGATTGCCCTGCAGCATATCCCTGCTCGGCAGACTTGCGATACAACTCCACTGCCTTTTTAAGATCCTTCTGCACCCCAACGCCGTTCTGTAAACATGAGCCCAGGTTGCATTGACCTGATGGGTTGTTTTGATTTGCTGATCTTGTAAACCAGTGAACAGCCTGGGAGAGATCTTTTTCAACGCCGGATCCACTGTAGTAGCATTGACCGAGCTGACTCTGAGCGTCACTGGAGCCTAGATCCGCAGCCTTTCTAAACCAGTGAGCCGCCTGTGCCAAGTCTCGTTGGACGCCAAGCCCGTTGGTGTAGCACCACGCGAGATTGTTCTGGGCGTCTGCGTGGCCACTGTTGGATGCTTTTGTGTACAATTCATAGGCTTTCTCGAGGTCCACGGCGACACCGAGTCCCTTCTGGTAGCACCACCCAAGATTGTTCTGAGCAACAAGGTTGCCGCGGTCGGCTGACTTTTGGAACCACTTTACAGCAACGGACGCGTCCTTGGCGACTCCCGAACCGTCCAGATAGCAGAGTCCAAGTGCGCACTGCGCTTCAACGTTGCCGTGCTCGGCTGCCCTTCTGTACCACTCAAAGGCGAGGGAGAGGTCTTTCTGAACGCCCTTGCCGTACTGGTAGCACCAGCCCAGATTGTTCTGTGCGGTGGCCAAGCCCTGTTCTGCTGCTTTGGTGTACCACTCCGCGGCGAGCTTAATGTCCGCCGGGACCCCGAAACCGTTCTTGTACAGGAAACCGACGTTGTTCTGTCCGACCGCGTCGCCCTGTTCGGCGGCCTTTTTGTACCATGAGAAAGCACGATGGAGGTCCTTTGTCACGCCGTTGCCGTTGTAGAAACAGTCGCCAACTTGGATCTGCGATGCCGCGTCACCGTTCTCAGCGTCGAGGTATCCAGGTATGATTGCTGAAAAGTCTTGTTCCATTGTACTGGAGGGCTTTTTTTTGGTGTCTTCGTGCTCTGAGCTCGCAAGATTGGTGACTGGATTGCTCTCGTCTGCGTGCTTTCTCTTGACATCATCAGCAGGGGCTCTGGAACATTTCAAACCATGAGTATCGTGCGTGCAAATACGTCTGGAATATCAATACCGGTGCTTCTCGAGCTGCTTCATGATATAGTCCGCAGCGGTACCGTAGATGCTATCTTCGTCCTCCATGCAAGCCATGTAGAGGGCCGTTCCCATCATGAAATCCAGCTCGGCGCTGACGCTATCCCAGCCGTCCTCGAGCACAACGGGGACCATCGTTTTTTTCTTCTTGTAGGCGTACCGAAACTCTTGCATTGCATTTTGGCGCGTCGGGTAGACCCGAGAAACACAAGGAACAAAGAGTATGGAACCGGTAATAGCCTTGGGCATGGCAGTGGTAACGTCACCTTCCATGTGGTCGACGTCCATCCAAACTCTAGCGCCGCGCTCCCGGAGCTTTTCTCGAAGCTTGAGAACCTGTAGTTGGCAATTTTCAATGGAACAGACAAAAAAATGTAGCAGTTGCTTTCCGAAGAAAAACGTACGCGAGCTTGGTCTGCCCAGCAATAGCTCAGCATCAGCTGGAGGGAAATAATCATGGTAAATCAGAACCATCTATCGGTGTCGTGGCAACCCTTTTTCTTGGCTCACATCGAACTTGAAGTCTGCAGCCATGTCCAGCACGTTGAAAGCACGTTGAAATGGTCTAGCGCCACGGGCCCAACCTACAACTGACTTTATGGCCACAACTTGATTTGGTTGGTGAGCATCGTCCGATCATCCACTCTCCAACGTACTATTATTCATTCGGCACATGCCTTCTTTCTCTCCCGAAGAGCTCTCGTGTTCCCCATCAATAATGGCTTGATGATGTGATTCAACTAACTAACCCCATTGCCACCCACAGAGACACCAAAAGCATCACTGCGCCATCACGGTCATCCTAACATGGCGTGGAGATGTTCTGGCAGGTCGCACGACGAGCTTGTCTCGAACTTGGCATGTATGGCGTACCCACACTGTGCTGTCGTCCATATCTGTTAACTATTGATCTTAGCTGCCCGAATCCTTCGAAATCCACGTGCAATCGCAGCAATACGTGCCGTCGACCGAGCAAACTACTTGCCCGACCGCTCCCCGTCAACAGCCTACATGGACGCACCCCAATCCATCGGCTTCAACGCGACAATCTCGGCACCCCACATGCATGCATACGCGCTCGAACATCTGTGTGATTTCGTGCAACCTGGTGCCAGCGTCCTGGACGTGGGGAGTGGAAGTGGTTATCTCGTGTCTTGCCTGGCTGTACTTGCGGGAGAGAATGGGAAGGTCGTGGGGATCGAGCATCTCAAAGAGCTTGTGGAGCAGAGCGTGGAGAATGTGAGGAGGGACCATCCCGAGTTTCTGGGCGATGGACGTGTCAGATTGATTGGTAAGGGAGCCAAGATTTTTGAGTTGCTGTTGTGTGTGTTTTTTGTTTTTTTTTTTGCATGCTCATCAATTGGCCATGATCGTAATATCTTTCAGCTGGAGACGGACGTCAGGGTTTTGCAGAATGTGCACCTTACGATGCCATTCACGTCGGTGCAGCTGCTTGGCCATTTCCGCAGCATCTCGTGGATCAGCTGAAGGCGCCGGTAAGGGCTCCCCAGATGTTTTCCCCGACATGAGTCTTACGGAGGGACTTTTTTTGTAGGGACGTCTTGTTTGTCCTATTGGTCCCCCGGATGGTGATCAGGTATAAAAGCAATGCAATATCCCACCATATCGAAATCTTTACTCCTCCAGGCTTTGTACTTGGTTGACAAGTACGCTGATGGGAGTATTCACAAAACTGAATTGATGGGTGTTCGGTATGTGCCCCTCAGCGGCGTGGAGCATTACTACGGAAGATGAAGTTTTGGAGGCCACACCGTTCGATCAAGTCGACGTGTGGGGTGATGTTTTGCGTGCGGTTGTGTGTCTAGCAATCTTTTAGTATGTAAATATCAGGATCGTCAAATTGTATCATAAAAGAAAACAGCAAAGTAAAAAAGTCATGTAAGTAGATTAACGGGACGATTTGTTTGATATAAGGCGGCAGAGTAAGAGAAGATTGGGAGTCATACAATCACCACAGTGATCATGCTGGTCGCGTTGATTTAGGTGATTGTCGTCTTTCTTCCAACTCAACTTGCAATCCCTCGACCTGTGCCTTTAACTCCTTCAACGAGGCAGCGAGCTCCCTCAACACCTCCTGAGAAACCGCGTTTTCCTCCTTCAACACCTCCAACGACTCTTCAACAGCCGATTTTTGCTTGGAAGATTTTCTGCTTTGCCGCACGGTTTCCCCCACTTTCACGAAAGTTAATACGACCATCTGCAACGATTCAGTGTAAATTGAACGTACTTACGGTGATAACGGCCACGCCAAATACAAGGGCTTCAGAAAGGAAATTTGCCCCAAGCTCCACCGCACGAACGTCGTTGAGTGGCCGTATGTTGCCTTCCACCTTGTAATCCAGGAATCTGTAAGACTTTGTTCATCAGCAACCCATTCAGGAGCTATCATCATTCAGGTAACCTCATTTTCATATTGGTTTCCACTCTATGATAAGTTTGGGCGACCTTCGGGCGAAATCAGCAACCAGAGTTTCGTTTGCAGAATCGATCTCACATCCATGCAAAACTTCTTGAACGAAGGATGTTGCTTTTTCCAAGAACACAAATTTCAATCCATGTCAAGACGAAAATGATTCCACACACTGACCTTCGCTTGGTTTTTTATCGAGTTAGCCACGGGTTTTGCGAGTGTTCGCAACAGCAGCGACCCGAGTTTTACCGTGAGAGCGGACATGCTCTCCGCTAGTCCCACCAGTCGTTCCTTCTCCTCGGAAATGCCGCCGGTGATCCGGGGCAAAACGCACTGCGAGAGAACCCGTAGAAAGGGGTGCGGATGAAGAGGCGCAGGCTAGATCAGGGGACTCTGAATGGCGGTGAGCCAGAGGGCGGCTGATTCGGGAGAGGACGGTTCGTTTCTGCTTGGGACGCCGTCGTCAGCACGGGTGCTCGCTATTACGCCGTCACTTCAATCCGTTTTTGTCAATGATGCAGTCATCGCTCAGGTGAGTGATCATTTGGGTAGACACCACACACCTACCTACTCTGCTATGCTAATGCTTGTTACTGCCGGATTTTTATCAGGTTGCTTCCGATGTCGTTGAGGATATGGTCCCGGGTGACGATAAGAGCGTGTTCGAGAGCAAAACGATGGGGACAAATTCGTCTCATCATACAATTGTTTGATTTCTTGATCAGTATGCCGGTTGCTCATTATTTATACCGGAGGCACCATCGGAATGAAGATTACGCCCGAGCACGGCTACGTGCCTGTTCCAGAGTACCTCACACAAATGCTCGCAAACATACCCACCTTTCACGACCCCGGAGCTGTTCCTCAGCATGCAGCGGGGTCGACGTCCCCATTCACAAATCCTGTCCATGTGACTCTCCAGTATGATCTGGATAGCACGAACGAACTGGCCCCACAAACTCCGAATACTCCAGGAGCACATGTCGTGATCAATGGCACGCCTTGCGTGCGCACACGGAAGCCCGCGTTATTGACGTCGCCATCTTTGTATGGGAAGAGGATTCCGTACTCTATCTTGGAGTACGAACCTCTGCTTGATTCGTCAAACATGAGTATGTGTGAAAGTCGGTTGGTGATATTTTGGTAAATGTACTGAGACGCTTTGTTTTAAAAAGCAATGAGCGATTAAGTCAAGATCGCGAGAGATATCGAGGTCAATTACCAGCTTTTTGATGCGGTTATTATTCTGCATGGAACGGACACGATGGCGTACACAGCCAGTGCGCTCAGCTTCATGCTGGAAGATTTGGGAAAGACTGTCATTTTGACGGGGTCGCAGGTAGTCCAGTAGATTATATCAAGCTTTCTGAGGATTCACGGTGAACTTTCGAAAGGTACCGTTAACAGAAGTCCGCAACGATGCTGTGGACAACGTTCTTGGAGCTTTGACCATCGCTGGGCACTTTGTGATCCCGGAGATCGGACTGTTCTTCAACAACAAATTATTCCGTGGCAATCGATCCTCGAAAGTGGACGCTGTGGATTTCAATGCTTCCGACTCTCCGAATATTAGGCCGCTAGTTCTAGTAGGCATAAATATCGGTAAGAGGAAGAATGAGGAGGAAACCTTCCTGGTTTTCTCACGTTGCATTCTGCCGGACAAACATTTCAAATGTTTCATGGCCAGACGTGTTTAGACCCACAGCAATCTCACACAAGAAGTTGAACCCCAACGTAGCTAATCTACGGTTCTTCCCTGGAATCACACATTCGTCCGTCAGGGCATTCCTTTCTTCGCCCTAGCTGGCGTAGTGATTGAAACATATGGGAGCGGAAACGCGCCAAACAATCGCCCTGATATCTTACTGGCTTTGAAAGAAGCCAGCGATCGGGGGGTTATTATTGTCAATTGCATGCAGGCATGTATTTAAAAGTTTACAGAGAGTCCCGATGTTGATATTCAGCCTCGTATGTAGTGCAAGAAAGGTAGGGTAACTGATTCCTATGCGACCGGAAAAGCTCTGCTGGAGATTGGTGTGATTCCCGGCTTTGATATGACGCCAGAGGTAAGTTTGTCCTGATCCCCAGTTCCCTGAACGCTCAGCTTCGAAAATCAGTGCGCGTTGACTAAGCTGTCCTACTTGCTAAGCAAATCATACCCCGGCGACGGGTGTCGAGAGATCATGCGTCGCAACTTGCGTGGGGAGCTCACGGTACCGACCCGACGACAGCGTTTCACTTATCAGCACAGTACTGGGCCACTTGTCAATACCGTGATGTCGGTCTTGGAGGAGCATCATCACCTGGAGTCAGCGTGCCGAAAAAAATCGAACGTACACCATCTTCCAAAGTACGCCATCTTCTTTTGGAAGTTTACCGAAGGAAGACGTTGTCGGTCTTGAGAGGACTATGGTGCCCATGATGCTGTGCTATGCGGCAAAGGTTGGAGATACAGACGGGATGCAGGTCGTTTTGAGGGAATATCCGGGTTTAGTCAACCAAGTTGACTATGATGGAAGAGTGAGTTTCGAGAATTACAGAATCGTCATGATGTTGTGTGACACACTCTCTCTCCAGGGTCCAATTTCCTATTGCAGCTAGCGTAGGAAGCTCATCGGTCGTGGAGTTCCTGTTGACAAATGGTGCAAGTGTTATTCATAGGAGAGCCGAAGTGGAAAAGCTTCTAATTGACGCTGGTGCACACTCTGCTGCAGAGGAGGCTGACGACTTATCTTCGAGAATGGTCAGGTGGGCAAAAAATACGTACACTATTGGGTCATATGTTCGATTATAACCCTGCTCAATGCAGTGCGGCGGCACTTGGGGACGTCGAACTTCTCGATCTGTTCGTCTTTTTGGCGGTACAGATCTAAACCCCCCATGGGTAGATCAAAGAACAGCCAAATCCGTAATCTGCGGTTGACATACCTCTCCACCAAAGTCCAATCAATCTGATCGCACCTCAGCCTCGCCGCCCCAATGAGCAACAGCCGACAGCCCAAACAGTTCCGGCTCTCAGCACCCGATCGCCTCGTCTATCGAAGATCTTCTCCCCAGCTTCCCCAACTTCGTCGTCCTCGAGCTCGTCAAGCTCCCCGATTCTTATGACCCTCCACGACTCACCTGTGCCGATACAGCCTCCTGCCGGACAAACTACTGGTTTGCAGCCTTCAAGCCCGCGCGGATCCCTCATTCGCACAACGTCGTCCACAATGCTAGCCACACGCGCTTGAGCGGATGCACCGATGCCGCTCAGGCTCACTCCCTTCCTCGATGGTGGTATCGTTGGACCGAGTGGAATGGTGGGGAAAAATTCCGCTTCAGGAAGCAGTTGCATTGTCTAGGGCGGAGGGTGAGAGCGGGGAAGCGATGAAAGAGATTGTGAGGTTATTGAGGGAAACCATCGCGAGGGTTGCAGTGATCAGGGATTTAGGTGTGCGAGCGATGGCATCTGTTGTTGAGTAAAGATGCCGAATGCGACGTCACTTTTTGTTTGGTCCGATCATAATCATAGGTACGAGGGATCATGAAAACGTTTGTTAAGTCTTCGCTTCTCTTCAAAGATACACAACTCAAACTGCCAAACCGTTTGTTGAACTGACTACGGTCTCATTCCCACCTATTAGAATCATCATCATCAAATCTGGATTAAATCTTCTCCGAGTCCAACATACCAAACTCTGGCGAAGGTTGCTTCAAAACTTTCCAACATGGCTCAAAGGACACGGAGCTTTATGAGCGGATTAGCGATACACAATTCATGGAGGTATTGGGACGGCTTGGAGTACGTATCAGGAAGTCAGACACTCTACGACCCCGATGACGTGATCCCACCCGAACGGCAAAAGCGCCGTTAAAGTGTCAGGGATTCCAAAAGGTTCTTTTGGATCGGGCGATCCGTGAATGGGGACACTAACGTTTTGATTTTGATGCAGGCAATATGGCCTCTACCGTCGCAGGCAACCTGCGCTACCGACTCCATCGACACTTACCCCCGCCTCCATCTCACCTCACGCTTTTTGAGACGGCGGACCACGCACGCACGTGCGGTGCCCGTTTCCCCCGCTGGTCTGCAGAGTTCCGATCATAGCGAATCCGGAAAGAAGATCTAAATATGTTTACACGCCTTGCCGGTCCGAACGGCAACTTTTAAAGTACCAACTTTGGAGGAGTTGGGACTTGCCGTGCCGGACTCTGGTGGGTCCTCGTACAAGGGCTGACAAGCCGAAGACTTCACCAGCGGCTTTCGTCTGCACACATCACAGCTCCTAGTCCACATCAGAAGGTATGTGGTTCCGAAAAGATGGTCACCATCGTGCGCGACATTCTGTTGGTACGATAACTGTTTATTGGCAATGTTTGTGAACTGATTTATCCTGCTCTGCAGCATGTTTCCTGATGTGAGCAGATCCTTATTGAGTCTGTCGCGCAAGTAGGTGATTTCACGTTTGTTTACCGTTCGTACCATTGAAAGACTAGAACTAAAAGTTGATTTATCACATTCAAACATAATGGCCATTCCATAACTCCTTTTGACCCATTGGTGACGTTGGCAAATGCGACATACCCGTGGCTAGCTATGTTGTTGTTGTAAGCGCTCCCAGGATTGTTGTTCACATAGTGGCAGCAAATATAATTGTATGCGAAGAACTTACTATAATGAACAATTTAATACGTTCAACAATGATAATCGGATTTACTGGCGGCGATCATATGTTAATGTGTCACCATTCCGGCGGTTAACTTCCGTTGAAGTCGAACAAATGTCGAACGAACCATGTTCCAAGTTCAAGGAGTCCATGTGAAATTGTATGGCCAAGCTAGTCTGTGACTGAACCAACCAGCTTTGTTTGACCCTCCGATTTTACACGGACTAAATGTACTTATCTTCGCTATTCTACTATGTCACAACAGCCCACATTTCTGATGATCTTCAATGAACTGAGGGAGGAGCTTACAATCCCTTCCAATACACAAGGAAGGCTTGGTGAGCCATAAGCCATGGCGATATCTATGGAAACCAAGGTACGGCCGTCTCCAATCAACTTTGGATCTTTTTGTTTTGTTTGAAGTGATCAATATCAAACCTTATTATCACATAAGAAGTAACTGAAAGATGCCTGCGAAGTTGTCGTTCGGAACGAATGATGGAGGCATGGAGAAAAGCGCCAAGCGAACATCCTCCACGCCAAAGGTTCCTCTCATGGCATTTGTCGGAACGTTCCTCCTGGCCGTACTGATCATTGCGACAGTCCCAGTAAGATGATCGAAAGATCAAAGGCACTTTTGATCAATTTGCATCATTCAAGACATCGGTCATTGTGTTCACTACTTCTCTGAGTTCGGTCGACACCTTAGCGGATGAAATCATAGGTGTACGTGCAAAAGCTATTTCTTTCATGACTATCTTACATTTTGCCAAGGGCGTCGTGCATCAGGCAAACAATGAGCTGCTGCATATTCTCAATGGCATTTCTGCTAGCACACTACTTTTTATCAATGCCAAAGCTGTTCGCTCCTTCATTCCCACAAATACTCGAGGTTATGGACGCAACGTCGACTTCAACTACATAGCCATCCAACTTCTCAACTCCACTCAGGGGCTCATTTATGTTGGTAAGTGGGTCATCAGAGCCAAATGGTGGATCGCATGACAATTTGAATGAAACAGGGTGTGCACCAGCAAGCAACTTGACTGGTGAAGTATCACCCCAGTGGAATCAACCTTTCTTGAATTCGACCATGTATGGTGTTACTACGATGCATTCAGTTACTCCTGGAGTGGTATGGGTTGATCATCTAACAAACATCTTTCGCTTTTTATCTCTCATAATGGTTTTGTGCAGCAACTTGTAACTGCCAATTATTTCGACTACACCAACCCCACCTTCATGCGCGCACTTACATTAGATTCCTGTGAGTTTTCTCACGCCATTAAATCTCCTTTCTTACTTTTTTTAGCAACGGGGGATCCAATTGGACCGTTCCTCAACATAACTATACCTTCCATTGCATTTGTGAAAAGTGCATCGGTGTATTGGATGCTGGAGAGAAAGCAGTACGGACCCTATTGGCTGGCTGAAATTGTAAACTCTCAGCCTCGTTTCACGTATGCGGCGACCTCCGCACCGATGAATGTCACAAACATCTTTGGGGAAACGCAGCTGACAGTGCCATACGGATGTGCAGCAACAATGTTGATGTCGGACGTAACTGCCTTGCTTAGAGGCATTCAACCTACTTCTAATACCAGGATCTACTTAACAAATGGTGAGAATCTACTAATAGCCACAAATACGAACATCAGCACCATTACTGTTGACTTCAAACGCTTCAGTAAGTATGAAGTAATCCTCTTCAGCAAATTGTAATATTCCAGTCCCAATCTCAAATGCAACCGATCCGTACATATCGGAGATAGGAAGTATATTCCAGACACCTGTGGACAACATCCAGGAACACAAGACCCAAGACGGCACCCAGTGGATGTTGGCCACTCGCGCTCTCAAGCTTGCGCACGAAGGTTCAACGTTCATGCTCACTGTTGCCATTCCGCGAATGGACTTTTTCGAAACAGTCGAGACAAGCATTCGCCGTGGAATAGTAATTACAGCTGTCACAAGCGCGCTAGGGCTGCTTTTGGCTCTCGTGGTGGTGGTTCTGATCGTTACCCCCATTAAACGCATGATAAACAACATGGCCAAGGTAGCATCAAGAAATTCTTAAGTTCCTTTTCGTTTCGTTGATTGAACGCGTTTTCAGGCAACCAAATTTGAGTTCTCAGCGCTCGAAGAAAGCCTCAAGGTCACCCGTCCAAGCATTTTCAACGAGCTACGGTTGTTACAAGAAACGTTTGCTGTCATGGTCAGGACTTTGTACGTAGAAAATTATCGATCTTAAAAGAGGTGGCTAACGAAATATACAGCGCGGAGGCAATCCAACGGAACAAATCACTGGTTGAGAGGCGGTAAGTGAAAAACTTATTGATTACATCCTATGTAGTGTGGAAAGTGACTGTTAACTGTAGGACCAGTCAGTCTGTGACTGGGACGGGCAGCTTTGTGTGATCTTACCTCAAACTGTTTGGTGGTGGTAAGCACCAAAGAATTTAAAACAGCAGGTTCAGAAGTATTGCAAAACACATATTGGATAAAGACCACCATCTTTTTGTTCATTCTTATCCCCGTGTCTTGGATATTTAATGGCAGCTGTGATCGAGGACCCCACTAAAGATGTGTCTTCGCTTCTCCAATGTACACTCACTAATTGATCTTCAATCATGCCCAAAAATCACACTTTGACCACAATAGAACTGATGTATGTGACTCGCATCGCTTAAACAATGGGGAGTGTGACATTGTGAACGATGGTATAAAATGAATCATAATGGAACTCTGACAAGCTTCCACAAATGCCAAGGGTTTGCCTAATGGTAATTGTCAGAACCCTCCTCATTGCTGTGCTGATCATAGCGACAGTCCCTGCAAGATGAGATGAGGAGATGACTATAGGGGTTTCAATTTATGGTGTCATTTCTAGACAGATCATTGTGTTTACTACCTCTCTAAGTTCTGTTGACAACTTAGCCAAAGCGATTGTAGTGGTATATGCACGGGATCTCTTTGTTTCATGAAGTTCTTACATTTTTCCTGACTGATAAGGATGCTGTAGATCTGGCCAACACTGTGCTGTTGTACATCCTCAACACCATTTCTACCAGCACACTCGGTTTTTCAATACCCAAGCCTTTCTTTCATTCATTTACACTAATACTCGAGGGTACAGCAGCAAAGTCAACCATAACTATCTTGCCAACCAGTACCTCAACTCCAGCCAGGGACTATTTTATCTTGTTGAGAGATATTTGATGACCCCAACACCAAAGTTCATGATACCTTTGTGAAAGCCTGTGTACCTGCGAGCAACTGGGCAGGCAAAGTTTCATTGCAGTGAACCACACGTTCTTGAACTCGACAATGTATGCTGTCGCAACGATGTACACTATCACTCCTCATGCAGTATGTTTGCCATGCATGATATTTCCACATATCTCATTATTGTATCCAATAGGAAGTTCTGATCACTTGCATTTCTGTTTCCTGCTGAATTTCTGTAGACTGCCATTTTTACGGTTTTTTCAACTCCAGACCCCCTTGTAGTAGTCAATTGTTTGAGCATTTGCATTTGCTATTTCTAGGGTTCTTTCAACTCCAGACCCCTTGTAGTAGTCCCACCCGAAATTGTTTGAGCAATTGCATTACTATGCTCAGCAGACTTTCTATACATGTGGGCTGCTTCTTTCATGTATTTGTTTACGCCAATACTCTGATGACACATATATCTAAGTCTATTCTGTTCATTGGCAAAGTTTTGATCTGCTGACTTTTGTGGTACCAATACACTGCTTTATCAATGTCTCTATCGAGCTCTTTCAGGTACTATACCTGCTGCACAGTTCATGTTTGCTGACTCTTTGAATAATCCTGCTGCCTCAGTTATGTTTTATACCATATTGATTTTGATAGCCTAATTCAAGATTTCCCCATTGCAGCTCCATCTTGTTAGGCAATTGAGCTGATATTTTTCTTGACTCCCCATCCATTATTATAGCAGACCACATGAGAGTACAATGTCCTCAAAAGAAGATGATTTGTACCAATAAACTGCAGCTTTATCCTTGTAATCAGTTCAAGATAAAATCTTTTGGGACTGTTTAATGTTCTCTCTAAATTGACAGCACTATCCCAATCTATTTTGTGCATCGGCATTTCCCTACTCAACAGGTTTCCATTTCAACTCCCAGTCCATATTGGCAGTGTTGTCCCAGAGCCTGCTGGGCAGGTGCGTTGTTCTGCGGTGCTTACTTTCAGTACCAGAACAGTTTGTTGCGAATGCCTTCACAACTCCACTCCAAGTCTTGTAGGAAACGCCGAGATTTAACTGTCCAAACTTCGAACCTTGAAAAGCCGACTTTGTGTAACAGTGAAAGGCTTCTTATTCGTCTTTCTAAACTACTCATTCGTGGTGAACAGATGCTGAGCTGATTCTGAGTGTTTCATCAATTCGATTCGCTGCTTTCTGTACCACTGAGCAGCAAGTTCAAGGTCTTTCTGAATACCGTTTCTGTTCATAACAATCTGCGATGTGCCTCTGCAATGACGCACTGCCATTCAAGCATCTTCCTCGCCTGAAAGATTATTTGTGGTGGCCTGTATAAGTCCAATGCTAAGGAAGTGCCGAACGAACTGTGGATTGTTTTTCAATGTAGTGCAGGAGATTGTTACTGCATTCGCTTACTTGAAGTACGGAATTTGTCTGATGGTATTTTCAGCAACATCGCTGTAGTCAAGATACTTATTGAACCAAATCTGGATCCCATCAACCCACGAGCTTTCGTGTCAACAGGTTTGTCCTCGAGTGAAATGGTAACTGTGTTACATTCGTTTTCAAGGCCATTTTCAATTGCACCATCAAGTTTGCATTGTTTCTTGTACGAAGTGGAAATGAATGCCACGAAAAGTCCGCTTCGAGTGAGGATGGCTTTGGAGTTTGCGAGCAACTCATACTCCTTGAGCTAGAACTTCCAAATAACGTTATTTTGCTTCAAAATGTTATCTCGAATCTTAAGCAACTGTGGCATGAGAATGAGAAGTGCGATCAAACGCTGTGGTTTTTGTTACTTACCTTTCCTGGTCGTCCCACACATAGCTCAACAAATCTGTTTCGTTCCACTGTCAGTCTGTGTTGACGAGATGCAACTGCTACTCACTTTGAACTCAATCTGTGGCTGAGTTGGTATTTGATTTTGGAGGCGTATCACTGGTATCGACTATGGCAGAGTCAGCAAGATTATGACTCCCACAGCCATTCTGAAACGGTAAGAGTTCTATGATTAAAGTTTTCGCGTTGGTCACGAACGAAGCCACACATGTTGGGTTTTAGCTCAGTGAAATACTGCTGAAATAGTTGAGAATTAAACCTCAACCCCTTTCAACTTACTCGATACTCCGTCGCTGCTACCTCCGTCAAATATTAGTATTCTCCACACTTTTTTAAGTAACTCTATCCATCGGTGGCAGTGATTCCCAGTCACGTGTTTTCTACCTCCCTTCTCCTTTCGTTGCCGGCGAACTCCGAAAGCGGCGATTCTACGTATGTGGGGGGATGGACGGAATGAGGGCGTGGTGCATAGTTTTTGGTCAATGTTTTTTATCGGAAATGGGCTGCCCTGGTGTCAGATGCGGAACTTTACTTTTTGACCTGATCGTCAGACCTAACAATGTGTCGTCATTTTTTGGTTTGTCTGTAGCTAGATCAACATGTTTTCGACTGCTGCATCCGCAAAAGCGGTGTCCTTCCTTGCGGGGTAATTTGTTTTCCCACTTCTCGTCGTTCGTTTTTGGTGACCTTCGGAATTACAGACCGCTCAGCACACAGACTGCTGGGATGGCAACGTTGAAGGAAATTCAGATTCGTCGCCGTTCCGTGCAGAACATTGGAAAAATCACGAAATCCATGAAGATGATTGCGTCGACCAAAGTGCCGAAGGCTCAGAAAATCATGGAGAGCGCTCGTGTGTACGGTGCTGCCTCGAACGGTGGGGAGGAAAATCTGGGATATAATCAGTGCGAAGTCTGACGATTTTACGATAAAGGATTGTTCCAACACGCCCAGACGGATTTTGCTGACTCGAAGAAGCCTCTCGTCATTGCCATTTCATCCGACCGCGGTCTTTGCGGTGGTATCCACAGCAGCGTCAGCAAGGCCATGAAGGCTGACCTCCGTAAGAACCCCGAATCCACTGTTGTCGTGTTGGGCCAGAAAGTCAAGATTCAGCTTTCTCGCGAGTACCGCGACAACATCGCGCTCCACTTTGAGCAGGTTGCGAAGACCATTCCGACATGGGACGAAACTGCCGCGATTGCAGACATTATCTTGGAAAAGGCAAAGGAGGAGGGTGTGGACTCGGCAAAGATCTTCTACAACAAGTTTAAAACCATCATTGCCTTCGAGACCACCTCTATCCCCACATTCACTCTCGAGGCTTTGGAGGCTTCGCGTATGTATTGGTTTTGAGTGCAACATTATTCTCTGAAAGCTAATATTCGCTCCATTTATTAAGCCAAGCTTTCCACCTACGAGTACGATGACGGTGTTTTGGCCAACTTTGCCCAGTTTGCCTTCGCCAACACCCTTTACTGGGCTGTCGCTGAGGGTAATGCTTCCGAAATGGCTGCTAAGCGCACGGCAATGGAGAACGCAACAAAGAACGCTGGTGCGTACCAAATCTGTTGTTGGCTTGGTGCTCCCCATTCATAAAGTCTCTTTTAAGGTGAGGTTATTGCTAAGTTGACTTTGACTTTCAACCGCACTCGTCAGGCTGCAATCACAAACGAGTTGGTATGTCGCACCACGGTGAATGCTTAAAGTTTGCTGTGTTGACACTTCCTTTTTCGCAGATCGACATTATTGTAGGTGCCTCTGCAATGTAAACTGTGCAATTTTCTCCACAATACACTACATACAGTGATTAACCATGTTTTATGTCATTTTCTTAAAACTAACGGATGAAAAATATGTTCTCCGCAATTTTCTCCTCCAAGATGATCTCATCGTATGGTTCCGCAAAGGGGTGTCTGCATGATAACCAAGCTCTAGCCGCTACAATCGCTTCGAATCCCGCCCACATCCTCCCCGTCTTCTGCTTCGACCCGCGGTATGTCTACTCTGCTCAACCTCTGGATTTCCTCTCACAGTCCATGTCCTACCTTCAATATTCGCTTCAATCTCTCAGATCCTGGCTAATCGTTCTGCGTGGAGACCCGTTAAGGTCCTCCCCGAAATCGTACGGAAGTGGAAATGCACAGAACTGTGCTTTGAATCGGACACAGAGCCTCACGGGCGGATCCGCGGTGCACAAGTCACGGAGGTATTGGGACGGCTTGGAGTACGTATCAGGAAGTCACACTCTGCACCTTCCCGACGACGCGATCCACGCGTACGGCGGGAAAGAGCCGATATAGTGACAGGGATTCCAAAAGGTTCTTTGGATTGTGCGATCCGTGAATGGGGACGCTAACGTTTTGATTTGATACAGGCAATATCGTCTCTGCAGTCGCAGGAACCTGTTCTACTGACTCCATCGACACTTCCCGCGCCCCATCTCACCTCACGCTTTCTAAGACGGCGATCCACGCACGTGCGGTGCCCGTTCCCCCGCTGGTCGGCAACGATCCGATCATTGCGAGTCCGGAAAGAAGATCGGACTAATTTACACGCCTTGCCGGTCGGAACGGCAACTTTGCCGTACTAACTTTGGAGGAGTTGGGACTCCCCGTGCCGGACTCTGGTGGGTTCTCGTACAAGGGCGGAGAGCCCGAGGCATTAAAAACTATAGAGTCGTATTGTCGGGACAAGAAGAAGTAACAAAGGTTTCGATATGAACATTTCTAGAGTGCTTCTGGCTCAATTATTATCCTAGTTTTACAAACCGAAGAGTTCACCAGCGTCTTTCGTCCTGCAGCACACCACAGCTCTCGGGCCACATCTGAAGGGATGTGGTTCCGAAAAGATTATCGCTGGATATTAGATGCTGACGAGTCATTCGTTTGGTACTCTCCCTCCGGATTGGTCTATCACAAAATCATGGAGGTGTACAGGGATCAGAAATCACAATTTGAACCGCCGAGTTTCGTTGCTTGGGCAAACATTGTGGCGTGAGTTCTACACTACACAGTTGCGAGCGTTACGCCTTACAGCAAGATGGAGGTAAACATATGAACTTCTAGCTAAGTTAGATACTAAAAATCGGCTTATTCTGGAAGGGAAATCCAGTTTGCTTGCAGGTACGCCAGTTGATCAATCCAAGTCCTTGGCGATTCGATATCACAGGTGACATTTAATAGGCTGATTGGTGGTGCGAGAACGACCCTGAGAAGTCACGAAATCCCGAGGCAGCTGAACGTCTGAAGGCGTAGACGGAAGGCCGAACTGGTAGGTGCTCAACAGCACCCAGCCTTGTAACGCTCTGACTCGGAAGTCTTTCTCATGGATCGACGAAATAATGGCGCAACTTAAAGGAGGGTGGATTCACCATCTTGCGCGACAATATGTTGGTACTTTAACTGTTTATTGGCAATGTTTGCTGTGATCTGATTTATCCTGCTCTGCAGCGTATTTCCTGATGTGAGCAGATTCTTATTGAGTCTGTCGCGCAAGTAGGTGATTTCACGTTTGTTTACCGTTCGTACCATTGAAAGACTATAACTAAAAGTTGATTTATCACATTCAAACATAATGGCCATTCCATAACTCCTTTTGACTCATTGGTGACTTTGGCAAATGCGACATACCCGTGGACAGCTATGTTGTTGTTGTAAGCTCCCAGGATTGTTCAAATAGTTTGTTTGGCAGCAAATATAATTGTATGCGAAGAACTTACCATAAAGAACAATTTAATACGTTCAACAATGATAATAGGATTTACTGGCCGCGATCATATGTTAATGTGTCACCATTCCGGCGGTTAAATTCCGTTGAAGCCGAACAAATGTCGAACGAACCATGTTCAAAGTTCAAGGAGTCCATGTGAAATTGAGCTCACAATCGCTTCCCAATAGACTAGGAATGCTTGGTGAGCCATCGCGGATAAGCCATGGCTATATGGCGATGGATATCAAGGTGTGGGTCTCCAATCAATTTTGGATCTTTTTGTTTTGTTTGGAGTGATCAATATCAAACCACAAGTAACACAAAACAAGTAACTGAAGATGTCTGCGAAGTTGTCGTTTGGAATAGATGGAGGCATGGAGAAAAGCGCCAAGCGAACATCCTCCACGCCAAAGGTTCCTCTCATGGCATTTGTCGGAACGTTCCTCCTGGCCGTACTGATCATTGCGACAGTCCCAGTAAGATGATCGAAAGATCAAAGGCACTTTTGATCAATTTGCATCATTTCAAGACATCGGTCATTGTGTTCACTACTTCTCTGAGTTCGGTCGACACCTTAGCGGATGAAATCATAGGTGTACGTGCAAAAGCTATTTCTTTCATGACGATCTTACATTTTGGATGACTGCCCAGGGCGTCGTGCGTCAGGCAAACAATGAGCTGCTGCATATTCTCAATGGCATTTCTGCAACCACACTACTTTTTATCAATGCCAAAGCTGTTCGCTCCTTCATTCCCACAAATACTCGAGGGTATGGTCGCAACGTCGACTACAATTACCTAGCCATCCAGCTCCTAAACTCCACCCAGGGGCTCATTTATATTGGTATGTCAGTCATCAGAGCTAAATGCTGAATTGCATGACAATTTGAATGAAACAGCGTGTGTACCAGCAAGCAACTTAACTGGTGAAGTATCACCCCAGTGGAATCAACCTTTCTTGAATTCGACCATGTATAGTGTTACTACGATGTATTCAGTTACTCCTGGAGTGGTATGGGTTGATCATCTAACAAACAGCTTTCGCTTTTTATCTCTCATAATGGCTTTGTGTAGCAAGTTGTAACTGCCAATTATTTCGACTACACCAGTCCGAACTTCGTGCGCGTACTTCCATTAGATTCCTGTGAGTTTTCTCATGCCATTAAATCTCCTTTCTTACTTTTTTTTAGCAACGGGGGATCCAATTGGACTATTCCTCAACATAACTATACCTTCCATGGTACTCGTGAACAGTGCATCGCTATTTTGGATGCTGGAGAGAAAGCAGTACGGACCCTATTGGCTGGCTGAAATTGTAAACTCTCAGCCTCGTTTCACGTATGCGGCGACCTCCGCACCAATGAATGTCACAAACATCTTTGGGGAAACGCAGCTGACAGTGCCATACGGATGTGCAGCAACAATGTTGATGTCGGACGTAACTGGCTTGCTTAGAGGCATTCAACCTACTTCTAATACCAGGATCTACTTAACAAATGGTGAGAATCTACTAATAGCCACAAATACGAACATCAGCACCATTACTGCTGACTTCAAACGCTTCAGTAAGTATGAAGTGCCTCCTCTTTAGCAAATTGTGATATTCCAGTCCCAATCTCAAATGCAACCGATCCGTACATATCGGAGATAGGAAGTATATTCCAAACACCTTCGGACAACATCCTGATACACAAGACCCAAGACGGCACCCAGTGGATGTTGGCCACTCGCGCTCTCAAGCTTGCGCACGAAGGTTCAACGTTCATGCTCACTGTTGCCATTCCGCGAATGGACTTTTTCGAAAAAGTTGAGACAAGCATTCGCCGTGGAATAGTAATTACAGCTGTCACAAGCGCGCTAGGGCTGCTTTTGGCTCTCGTGGTGGTGGTTCTGATCGTTACCCCCATTAAACGCATGATAAACAACATGGCCAAAGTAACCTCAGAAATTATTACCTTCCTTTTCGTTTCGTTGATTGAGCTCGTTTTCAGGCAACCAAATTTGAGTTCTCAGCGCTCGAAGAAAGCCTCAAGGTCACACGTCCAAGCATTTTCAACGAGCTACGGTTGTTACAAGAAACGTTTGCTATCATGGTCAGGACTTTGTACGTAGAAAATTATCGGTTTTAAAAGAGTGGCTAACCAAATATACAGCGCGGAGGCAATCCAACGGAACAAATCACTGGTCGAGAGGAGGCAAGTGAAAATCATAATTTGTACGTCCTATGTAGTCTGAAAAGTGACTGTTAACGTTAGGACCAGTCAGTCTGTGACTGGGACGGGCAGCTTTTTCTGATCTTACCTCCAACTGTTTGGGGGTAAGCACCTAAGAATTTAAAATAGCAGGTTCAGAAATATTTGCAGAACATGTCTTGGATAATGAACACCAATTTTACATGTTCATCCTATCCCAGTGCCTGGGACATTCGCATGATCGAGGACACTGCTGTCACTGACGAGGTTTCTTCGCTTCTCCACCACGTGCATTCACTAATTGATCTTAAATCATGCACCAAAATAACACTTTGACCACAATAGAACTGCTGTATGTGACTCGCATCGCTTCCTAAATGGGGGTGCGAAATTGTGAACGATGGTAATAGAATGGAACTCCGAGAAGCTTCCACGATGCCATTGGTGTCAACGGAACTTAGAGAGGTAGTGAAAACAATGATCTGTCCAGAAATGACACCATCAAATTGAAACCCCCCTTTTGATTCAATAAACATCTCCTCTTACAGGGACTGTCGCTATGATCAGCACTGCAAGGAGGAGGGTTCCGACAAATACCATTAGGCAAACCTTAGCCGAAGCAACCGTAGTGATAAATGCAAGGGTTCTCTTTGTTTCATAAAGTTCTTACAATTTTCCTGACTGATAAGGACGCTGTAGATATGGCCAACACTGAGCTGTTGCACATCCTCAACGGCATTTCTACCAGCACACTCGGCTTTTAAATACCCAAGCCTTTCTTTCATTCATTCACACTAATACTCGAGGGCACGGTAGCAAAGTCGACCATAACTATCTTGCCGAACAGTACCTCAACTCCAGCCAGGGACTATTTTAACTTGTTGGGAGATATTTGATGACCCCAACGCTGAAGTTCATGATAATTTGGTGAAAGCCTGTGTACCTGCGAGCAACTTGAAGGGCGAAGTCACCACAGTGAACCAACCACTCTTGAACTCGACAATGAATACCGCTTCACGATTTATAATTTCACTCCTAGTGCAGTATGTTTGCGATGCTCGATTTCCTAATATCTCATTATTGTACCAAATTTGCAGTTGAACGCTGAAAGAAAGCTTGAAGCTCACACGTCTGAGCATTCTCAACCTGCAAGAAACTTTTGCTGTCATGGTCAGGACTTTGTTAGTAACGAATTTCTTCACTAGGGCTTGAGATATGAGCTAATTGTGGTCTCGATACAGTAGGCGGCGATCCCGCGGAACAAATCTTCGTAATCTTAACGACAAGGCAGTCGACGAGCAGCTATGCTTGATCGGGGCTTTGATAGCTTCTTAAATCCAGAAGTCGTGAAAAACACTTCTGAGGTTGATCATCAGAACAACAAGCTATCTCTCCATCGTGTCGTTTCTACTATTTCCCTGACCTATCGTAATGAGACCAAAGGAGCCAATCTCCCATGTTTGTTCAAGTTTATGATGTTTTAAGGTCGACAGCATGATCTGCCGACATTCAAACAAATAGGGTACAACCAAAGCAAAAAAAGGTGGCAAAATGAAATATTTCTGTCTCATCAAAGATCGCCAGATTCAGCTTGAAAAGCAAAATAATGAAGGGGACAGGCTGGAAGCCTCTTGTATAACTGTTTTTCTGGTCACATTCAGAAACTTCAGTAGCCGAAGAACGAAACAAACTTTAGCCAAAAATTGAGCAAGATGGCTGCGATCAACGTTATGACGAGTACAACGGGTCCTCTTGTATCATCATAAGGTCCCGGGTCTACATCAGGAAAACCAATCAGCGACCAACAAATTAAAAACGGGCAAGTATCTAAGTCTCATACCCCGGTTTCGAATCATGGAGGTGCGCTTCAGGTAGAGGTAGAGCGCATAGATCATAAACATGAGAGCTACGAGTGTGAAAGCGAATCCTGCGATCATCCCCACCCTATCCCCAAAGTTGAACAACCCGATGGCCAGTCCTCCCAGTACGATACAAACTGAATTCCCAAAAGACAATTATCAGATTCTCTAGTATCTTTAACACTCCAACATCACTCACAGTGCAGCCATGAAAGGAAGGTTCTCTCGTTGGCAAAGTACACTTTTGGTTCTACTCGAAGCATGGTCTGAACGCCCTGTGGTTTCGGCTGTTGTGGGGCATTGTTGCTGGGAGCGAGACCGACTGCAGCAGCGATTGCGGAGAGGTAGTGCGTGCCAGCTCTGGCCGTCCCGTTCTGTTTTCCGTTGTCGTTTGCCGTTGGCAGCAAGGGCGTGCGTTCGCTGTTGGACATTGTGAGGAACACTAAGCCACAGAACAACATTCTTGGTTTTAAAGGAGAGTTTGTTAATTGAATTTGTATTTATTGTTTCACTCGTTCTTGAAGTCTGGCGTACGCTTCTCGACGAACGCCGCCATCCCTTCCTTCTGATCTTTCTGGGAAAAAACACACAAAAGTAATGAACATCCGAATACTTGATATGGGTTGTCTGCAACTCACAGTAGCAAAAGTGCTGTGGAACAAGCGGCGTTCGAGATGAAGACCTTCGCTCAGAGATGTTTCGAACGCTATGATCCAAGAAGACATATTAAATTCCCAACGTATAGATCACGAACGTGAGACACACATTTGTTTACTGCCTCCTTTGCCATCATTACGACCGGAAGAGAGTAGCTTGCGATGGTCTCAGCAGCCTTGACACTCTCCTCGACGAGCTTGTCGGCGGGGAAAACACGAGCAACCAAGCCGGAGCGTTCGGCATCTTCCGCGTTGATCATGTTGCCCAGCAGAACCTGTTCCATCGCCTTCGACTTTCCGACTGCCTTGGTGAGACGCTGCGTGCCGCCTGCGCCAGGAATCGTGCCGAGTTTGATCTCCGGTTGACCAAACCTTGCCTTATCTCCAGCGTAGATGATATCGCACTGACATTATGAGCGTGAGACACATGTCATTCTAGAAGGGATTGAGAAGATTCATACCATCATGGCAAGCTCGCATCCGCCTCCAAGCTAAAATCGTGACTTTTAGACAAGGAATATTTGCGATCGAACGATTAACATACTGCAAATCCATTGACGGCCGCGATGATTGGCTTACGGACAGTGGTGATATTGGTCCAGTCAGCAATAAAGTTCTTCTTATAGTTGTTGACAAAATCCAAGCTGGACATTTCTTTGATGTCCGCACCGGCTATCATGACAATCCATCAGTTAAAGAATCTTATTACCGCAGTATCTGCATACCAGCGAAGGCCTTCTCGCTTCCGGTCAGAACAATCGCACCAACTCCTTCGTCGGCATCGAATGACTTGAGTGCCTGATTGAGCTCCGTGATCAGCGGGGTGCAAAGAGCATTGAGTGCTTTGGGTCGGTTGAGAGTCACGACACCGACACGACCTCGCTGCTCGACGAGGATGTGCTCGTAGCCTGCAATGAATTATTACGTCAGTGCATTAGATCTGGGCCGGCACCATTCTTCAAGCGGAAGCAATTAACACGTGTCCAATTTTTCAATGATTCCCTCTCCCCTCCTCCCACTTACGTACTCAGTGTTCTCGCACTCGAAAATCCGCGACGGGCAACAAAGTTGAAGCGGAGCATCTTGGGGCAGTGTGGCGTGTGAGGAGGTTAGTTTGTCTGGCCGTTTGGCAATCCATCGTAAACATCCAGCATGCACAAGTTGGCTGAGGCTTTCAACAGTAGCAGTAAACCTACGCAATATTGACTCCCAGCATTTGTGCTTCAAGCAGGCTCGATGTGAGTCAAAACGCTTTTGCGTGTGCGTGGCTAGAACTTCGTCTGGTCAACTGAAGGTGATGATCGCGTACTCGTGGAGCGACAAGCTGGCTATTTGAACGAGAAGCTCCTCGAAAAGCAACTTCAGGTGTGGTTCGATGAAAACTTTATGCCCGCTCAATTGGGGTGAAGCTGTCGACAAAGTCCACCATTTTCGTGCAACTACTATCTTCCAGCTACGAAAGTAGCCACAATACAAATAATCTTGAGTTACAGCTGGACTGAAATGACATGTAATATACGTGATATTGTGGTGACATCATAGAAGACAATAAAGTATGATCATAAAGCATAAATATATACTGCTCTTCCCGAGTAAACAATTATTGCCAGCTTAACAATTAGAACTGACAGGCCTCTCCGCATCCTGCATTGAGAACTCCCCACATTCACGATTACAAACTCCATCCACGGATCTTCCAAGCTCTGACTTAGCTTTGGTTCTTGCCGACAATTGACTTGTTTGCCACAGTGGTGAATTGCCAGTGTCGCCGGTATTGCACGATTGAGAGGGAGGACTCACTGAGCTGGTCGAACGAGAAGCTGTGGGCCAATCCTCCATGGATCCTCTTGATGCAAGTTCTGTGGAAGCTGGAATTTGACCTTCTAATTCGAGTCTGGCCGACATAACCATGGTATCCCAGGTTAGTTGCTATGCTCTGCGATCTTCCCATGCTCTTGCCAAATCAGGATCTCTTTCTCTCACAATCCAGCAGCAAACTGAGGAGGCTGGGTACGACATCGCGGAGCGAGACTGCCGTGTATTTCTGCGGACGCAATCAAAGCGCTTGAAGGGTTTTGGTCAAAGATCGGGCACGATCATTGGTTTATTCTGCCATTAAACTGCCGTTGAATCGCAGAGGTTCCATTGGCGCACGGGTTCTTTGAGAAATATCTTTGATTGCATCCTCGACCGGCAAAGAATCAGACTACTTTCGATCATGCTCGTCTTTGGAATTATCTGGATGCCTGTCGAAACGACTATCCCACCAAACTCGATCAGCATGCACTCATTGGCAGATTTGCGCTTCATTTTCGACCGGCCACTCGTCGCGGTCAAGCTGTGTTACTTCCATCGATACTTCCAAGATTCAGTGCACGTCCGACGCAATCTTTTTCCTGGTTTTCCGTGTCTGAGGATCTTACCGTGTTTATCTAACTGCGCTAGGGTGAGTTTATTTTATATTTTTAGGACGCCATCATTCCGGTGGCTTCGTCTGTCCCGGTCTTTCTTCGTTGCTTTGCACAGACACTCGACTAAAAAATATGGCATCCGTGCTATTGAGACCAGCTGTTCTGCGCAACTCTCTGCGCGTCGCTGCTACTCAGAGAAATGCACTGCTTACCGGTCGCGCCATCTCCGCTGCTCCCGCACTCTCGGTATTTACAGTTCCCTATGATCTGCTGTGCATTGGGACTAATCGACAATAATCCCGCAGCAAAAGTTCAGGACTGAGCGCGACACGTTCGGAGAACTTCAAGTGCCTGCAGAGAAATACTACGGTGCTCAGACGCAAAGGTTTGTGGACTAATGTGGAGTCGGAGGACACTGTGGATGAATTGTTGTGGTTGCAGGTCTATTCAGAACTTCAAGATTGGAGGGCCATCGGAGCGGATTCCGGAGCCTGTGATCACGGCTTTTGGAATTGTGAAAAAGGCTGCGGCGATGGTGAACATGGAGAGCGGAAACATTGACAAGATCGTGGGTGAGGCCATCGTTCAAGCTGCTGACGAGGTAGTTCCTTGCCAAGCCGGTGGAGTTATTACCAGAGCTTAAGATTCGGGATTTTTTAGGTCATCACGGGCAAGTTGATGGATCACTTCCCTCTCGTCGTTTGGCAAACCGGTATTGAGTCCTACTTCCATGAATTGTAACATATCTAACACATGTGAAAAAATGAAACAGGGTCGGGAACACAGACCAATATGAATGGTTCGTTTACTTAGTTTCTCTTCGAATTCAACTCCCTTAATTTTCGCTTTTTTGCAGTCAACGAAGTCATTGCGAACCGCGCCATAGAGATCCTCGGCGGCGAACTGGGCTCCAAGAAACCCGTCCACCCGAACGACCACGTCAACAACGGCCAGTCCTCCAACGACACCTTCCCGACTGCCATGCACGTCGCCGCCGCGGTTGAGATCAACTACCGGCTCATACCCGCTCTCGAGCACCTCCACAAAGAGCTCGCGGCGAAAGCAGAAGCGTTTGACAAAATTGTCAAGATTGGCAGAACACATTTGCAGGACGCGACGCCGTTGACGCTCGGACAGGAGTTTAGCGGGTACGCTAGACAGGTGGAGCTTGGGATTGCGAGGGCGAAAGCAGTGCTGCCGCATTTGTATTACTTGGCTCAGGGCGGAACAGCTGTCGGAACGGTGAGTGCATGAGGGGGGATAGAATGTTGTATTCTGTTACGTTGGATTCTGACGAAGCCTCATTTGGTAGGGATTGAACACGAACAAAGGATTCGACGCCGCCATTGCTGCCCAGGTTGCAAAGATCACCGGCTTGCCTTTCGAGACTGCACCAAACAAGGTAAGGCAATATGGTAGTCTTTTGGATCAAAGTTAATGAGCTTCCTCTTCTATGTCCAGTTCGAAGCGCTCGCGACACACGATGCAATTGTTGAGGCAAGCGGTGCTATGAACACTATTGCCGTCTCGTTCAACAAGATTGCTAATGACATTCGATTGCTTGGTTAGTTAGGATCGATTCGGAAGTGTGACGTTCATTTGCTGATGTTTTGATTCTGCAGGCTCTGGACCTAGGTGCGGTCTTGGCGAGCTTATTCTCCCTGAAAACGAACCCGGATCTTCGATCATGCCTGGCAAGGTGAGAGAACTGCAGAGTTCATATATAGAGATCGGAGGTTGATGTAATTTTCGACAGGTCAACCCAACACAATCGGAGGCAATGACCATGGTTGCTGCGCAAGTTATTGGTAACCACACCGCCATCTCCGTCGCTGGTGCACAGGGCCACTTTGAGGTATATTCTCATAGTTCTTTCTGATATGAAAAATGTCAGCCTGACTTGAATTCACCAGCTCAACGTGTTCAAACCCGTTATGATCCGCAACCTTTTGCATTCTGTCCGGCTCCTCTCGGACGTCGCTGTGTCATTCACAGACAACTGCGTCGTTGGTATCCAAGCGAACGAGAAGCGCATCGGACAGCTTTTGCACGAGTCGCTCATGTTGGTCACTGCGTTGAACCCATACATCGGTTATGACAGTACGTGATAAGGAAGAATCGGGGAGAACAGATTTGCCTTAACTGAAATTTTTGTTAGATGCGGCAAAGGCAGCGAAAAAGGCCCACAAGGAGGGAACTTCGCTCAAAGAGGCGACGGTTGGACTTGGGTTGTTGACGCCTGAGCAGTTTGACGAGTATGTCAGGCCCGAGCAGGTATGTTGGGTAGTTTGAGACAATCGGCTTCATCATTCAATATTTTTGTTTCAGATGATCGGGCCTAAGTAAGCGGTTCACTACTATTTTCGGTCGTGCGCTTGTTGTGGTAACTTGTTTTTGTTTCTTCTTGGAATGTCCCTTTTTGTGCTGGGTCGTATACTACTGGTACCCAATCAAACAATAATTCTATGTAATCCCCTCGTGGGAACTGTCCCAGTCGTGTCCACGTGTACCGCCGCTCCCTCCAACGTTCCCAAAATCCCCACCAAACAAATTTCAATCGCAAATTTCGAATTCGTATTGATAACGAAATGGATCCCTCGGCGGCTGTCGGTCTCTGGGTCAAGCTCAGAACAGTCCACGACCAGTTCTATGAGGGCCAGATCTTCTGCTACGACCAACAAACAAACACAATCGTTCTCCAATCGCAATCCGCCCCGCCGGCCGGCCCCGGTGTGCCTCCCCCCCCGAAATACGATTTTCACATCCTGAAAGTGAACTACGTCAAGGACGTGCAGCCCATCGAACCAAAGAATGGAGAGAAGCCAGCTGGTGCCGGGGAGAAGGGGTTAGTGCCCGTGACCTTTGTTCCAATAGAGAAGATGCAGCAGAGAGAGCACGTTGCTATAAGAGCCGAAAAGGAAAAGTTGGCAAAGGTCGGTGTTGGTGTCACGGACGAGGCACAGGTGAGAGGAACCCCGTCGACTCAATTTTTGTGTACTTAGCTTTCTTCATTTGAAAGGACATTTTCGATGCGCTGTCAAAGACTCTACCGACCTCCTGGCGTGCAGACAAGATTGTTGTTTTGGACGAAGTCATTATATCATCCCCGTACTTGCCCGAAAACTGCTCCCTCCTTGACTCAAAAAAATCCAACGGTCACCATGAAACCCCGCTTCAGCGCGTGCGTATGATCCTCGACGGTGAACGGAGACGGCTGGGGTTGAACGGGACACCAACGACGGCCGTTGGTGTAGGGGCAGACGGAAAGAAGTAAATTAAATCCGGTCACAGAGGAGGAGGACGTATCAAGCGAGGGGGGAGAAATTGAAAATCGGGGCTAGGACTTCGTCGGGACACTCTTTTTAATTTTTGTTTTTAAGTAACGTCCAATGGCGGTATGATGGATTTTTGATGCCGTTTACTTTTGTAGTGTATGGTGAGAGGTCCTTGTTGATTCGTTTCCCCCCATGCTTTGTAACTACTTCTCCAACTGCCTGGAGACAATAAATAATGTATGAAATGTAGTATTGCAACGAACCGTGCGCCACCCGGTCCACCACACAAACATCCATTTAACCGTCTCTGGCTTGATTGCAACAATCGTCTGGATCTCGCTCTTGCTCGCAAAATGTCTCGCAGGTTACTGAGTCTGGGCGCATCGGCTCTCGCACATAGGTCCACGTCGGCTATTCGATTCGGCAGATCGGCGCGATTTGCGACGTTTGCTCCTGTCGAGTCTGTTGGCCCAGTGATCGAAAACACCGTTGATACAAACTCGGATCTTTTCAAGGTGCGTGTTCTGTTCATATTGCATTTTGTCCATTTGGTTGCAAAATGCACGGAATGTTAGGTGCTCATGCGTTTTGAACTTTGAAGGAAAATGCTTCGAGAATGGATCAGTTGGTCCAGAAGCTCTCTCACGATGTGGAGCGCATCAAGCTCGGTATGCCCCAATATTTTTTATGGTGTGTAGAGAACAGTTTAAAATATTACTTTTGTTCAGGAGGTGGACCCGAAGCACGCAAAAGACACATCGGACGAAAGAAGTTGCTTCCTCGTGACCGTATCGATACGCTGCTGGATCCGGGGTAAAACACCTTACTGAACTCTTAAGTAAATTCGACTGATTACATAAATTGCTCTTGTAGTACACCGTTCTTGGAGCTTTCCCAGCTTGCAGGTTTTTTGTCAAAATTGAGTCATTTAGTGGTATAAACTCACTTGAGTCTATTAGGGCACGAGTTGTATGAGGACGATGTGCCTGCTGGTGGGATCATCACTGGTATCGGTCGGATCAGCGGGTATTGAATTGAAAGAAATTGCCCAAATGTATCCGTTGACCTTAAGCCTTCCATTTGGTCAGTGTCGAATGCGTTGTGGTCGCCAACGGTAATTCAAATTAAGCGAACTTTCAAATTTGAAGCCTTGCTGATTTATTTTTCGGATTCTAGATTCTACCGTAAAAGGAGGATCGTATTACCCTGTAAGCGTTCCAGAATTACCCGAACAGAAGTTTTTTTCACATTCGGTTGCATTTGGTAGATTACGGTCAAGAAGCATCTTAGGGCTCAAGAGATTGCTCGAGAAAACAGACTGCCATGCGTCTACTTGGGTAAGTTAAAGGAGCCCACTGAGAAACTAAACCAAAATCCAACGATCAATATCACCAGTGGATTCGGGCGGTGCGAACCTGCCAAGGCAGGCAGATGTTTTCCCTGATAAGGAACATTTTGGGAGTATGTTTAAGCTTCAGTATGGTTTCGCTTACTTACTTACTTTTCCATTTTCAGGGATCTTTTTCAACCAGGCGAATCTCTCAGCTGGTACGTTCGCTTGTGCTTCCACAAAGATTATATGTCAATGTTTGGTGATTTTCTTGCAGCTGGCATTCCTCAGGTCGCGATTGTTCTTGGCTCATGTACAGCAGGTATTTCGTTGGAGAAGGGGCATTCGAAGATTGGTCTAAATCAATTTTTTAAGGGGGGGCGTATGTCCCAGCAATGGCCGGTAAATGAAGCTCACAAAGATCGCCGTTCCCACGCACTGAATTTTTTATTCTGGTTCCAGACGAGAGCGTTATCGTTAGGAATCAGGGTACGATCTTCCTCGGGGGACCTCCAGTATGTCAATTTCGTTGAAACCATCTTGCCAGATAGTCGTCTAAACAATGATATTTGTGCTTCTTCAGCTGGTGAAGGCGGCCACCGGCGAAGTGGTTACTGCCGAACAGCTTGGCGGCGCAGACCTCCACTGTAAAGTCTCGGGTGTCACAGACCATTACGCGCACGATGATGAACATGCGTTGGCCATCGGGAGACGGATCATTGCGAACCTGAACATCCAAAAGAACCCCGTGAGTTGATTAAGTTTTGTTCGTGCGGAACTGGGATTTTGAAGTTTTTTTTCTTTTGTAGAACCCGCTGGCTCGCACTGAGCCTGAGGAACCTCTGTACTCTGCATCTGAAATCGGCGGGATCGTGGGAGACAATCTGAGAAGACCGTTTGATATTAAGCAGGTGATCGCGCGGATTGTGGACGGGAGTCGGTTCCATGAGTTCAAAGAGTTCTATGGGAGCACGCTTGTCACAGGTACGATGAATTTGATTCACCGAAAGTGTATGTCAGTGGGACTGACTTCTTGATTGCAGGATTTGCCCGCCTATATGGATTTCCTGTTGGCATTGTCGCGAACAACGGCATTCTTTTCTCGGAGTCCGCGTTGAAGGGAGCACATTTCATCGAGTTATGCAGCCAGCGAAAGATTCCCCTGATCTTCTTGCAAAACATCACTGGATTCATGGTTGGAAAATCTGCTGAAGAAGGTATTAAAATCTAGTTGTTGACCACATGATGCACATGGAACGTTGAACCATGTACGTTAGGTGGCATTGCAAAGAACGGTGCAAAGATGGTGACTGCGGTCGCCTGTGCTCAGGTTCCGAAGTTCACGGTACGTGTAGAAACGGATTATGATTCGATTTGATCGTCTGAAGCGTAAGCTTGAGGTTCTCTGTGGTGGATCGTTCGGTGCAGGGAACTATGGGATGTGTGGAAGAGCATACAGGTATGATTTCCCCACCATCCAAATACATTTGTTAACCAATTTTTTCCGCAGCCCCCGTTTCCTCTGGACTTGGCCGAACTGTAAGCACAAGTTCATAAAATGAACTAACAGTAGACTGACTATCTTTTGGTTTCTTTTTTGGCCAGCTCGCATCAGTGTCATGGGGGGAGAGCAGTCAGCAAACGTTCTCGCACAAAGTAAGGATTAGAAGAATTTACAAACTTTCAATGGAACATTTATCCCGCCAATTCCAGTTACGAGAGAAGCCAAGGAGAAGAAGGGCCAAACGGTAGATTGAGAAATTTTCTTTATTGGTGTGGTACTAACCGGAACTAATGCATTCGAAGTGGCCGACGGAAGATGAGGAGGCATTCAAGAAGCCAATTCGTGAACGATATGAAGCGGAAGGGCACCCGTACTTCGCAAGGTATGTTAGGAAAGCTTTTTTGCGAATATAATCTGACAAATAGCTCTGGAATGAATTTCATCGAAAAGTGCAAGGTAAACTTAAAATTCCCCGCTACTTTTTTCGACACCTCTCAACCACAATACTTTTCTAGACTGTGGGACGATGGTATCATTGATCCGTCACAAACCCGAGCAGTGCTCGGGTTGTCGCTGAGTGCGGCCCTCAATGCACCAGTGCCCCCGACGAACTTTGGAGTTTTCCGTATGTAATAGATGGTTATTATTTGACCAAACTATTTGTTGTTCTTCATTAAAACACTTTATGAACAATATGGGGAGGTTGTGAGCGCAAAACATACAAACGTCGCCATTTTTGCTTATTAACAGGGTAGAGAAGAAGCACCAAGAACCGCCGTATCCCCTCACCGCCGTCGTCACCCGAACGCTCCTTCCAAACTCACAGTGAGCTGTCCCTCATTTCCTTCCATTGCTTCTCGCGGATCTTCTTGGTACCTTGGACACGCTTGGAGTAATTGTGCCCGCGTTTTCCTGGTAAACTGGGAAGATTGATCGGCGCGGCCGGGGTCTCTGTTGTCGGTACAGCGCGAAGCTTCTCCTGCTGATGGTCGGTTGGATACATGGGGTGGTACGATTGAGGAGAAATAGGTGGAAGAAGCCTTTGCGGGGATGAAAGCTGTGGAGGGGAAGCGATACTGGCGGCTCGGAGTGCCCGGTTTGTTGTCGAATGGTCAGCTGTTGGCAAATCGTCGTTTGATCTGATGAGGACGGTGTCCGTGCTTGAAGCGTCGGTGTGGACGGACGAAGAACGACGAGGTGCTTCGTCTGCACTATAGTTATCTGAATGTTGATCATCCGAGCGAGTGTTGTCTTCAACGACAGGATGATAATTTTTTGAGCGCAGACGACCTGAGATGGGCACCTGTGTTTCTCCTTTGTTGATGGGCGGGACAGGTTGGATCCGGTAGTCCAAAGGTGGAGAAACTTCATCATGGTTCAAAGTCGCTTCGCTTTCTGTCCTGCTGCTCTGCATCTTGCCGAGAAGCGGATGTTTATCTACACTATGATCTTTTTCCCTCTCCTTTTCGATGGCTGGCAGAAGATTGGGCTTCCCTTTTAGGATTGAAGGATGTTTCTCGCGCTGCGGTTTCGGTTGCAGTTTCGACAATGCTGGCATGGACTGTGCAAGAGCATTCTTTGTAGATGCATTCCCTGCTCCACTCGTTTTACCATTGTTGACCAGTGACTGGAGTTGATGTACATCCATATCCAGATTTGCGAGCGCAAATACCTCCCTGAGCAAGCGCACTTCCGAATGTAGTTGGTCCAACTCCGCCTGCTTTCTGCGACTGTCGCTGTTCAGTCGCGCCAGGAGTCCATGATATTTTTCGCGCTGTTCTTGGACTATTAAGTAGATCGGATGCTTTTCCTCCATGAGTTTGTCGATGGACTTGTCGACTTCCTGAATCATGCTGATCGTTCTGCTTCCGAGCTGTTCCTGTCCAAGTTGGGTCACTGGTGGTTGGGGCTTCGGTTCTAAGGACGTTTCATTAGAGTCCAGACCTTCTACACCTGTTGCTACAGCTGGCCGATTTCTCCGTTTACTGCTTGATGTGTCGCATTTTGAAACTTGCTTTTCTGGATAGTGGTTTAAAATTCAAATTGGGCATTGGGTTATGCATACATACTTTGAGTATCTGCGCGAAGTACAGACTTCATGTTGGCCTCTATCACCAACCACCGTTTAATGTGTGCAGCTTCGTCGAAAGTAGATCTGGGGGGACCCACCTGCGCACATGTTCTGAAGTCGAGCGATCTCCGAATATAGTCCTGCTATCGTTGCAGAGTGCTGCTCCTGGACGTATTCAAGCGTTTTCTCAAGAGATGTGATCCGAGCCAGCGAACGGTGCTGTTCCTGTGTTGTCCCTGAGATCATACAGCCAGGTGTTTTACTAAAACCGATTTTGGAACTGAGGGATAGTACGACGTCCCTATCACCTTCTGATTTCTGAAAATCCAGAAATGACAAACGGTTGGCAGCTAGTGCGGTCGCCATTCATTTATAAAGGGGATGTGATCCAGGAAAGGGCTTGGAAGATAGTGATTCAAGGTGCCCCTACACAGTTACTACTATATCAATCCGAGGTTGTACCAAAGAGATAATGACATTCTTCATATTATGCTATCTCAATTCTGATGATAAATCTGCGTCAGTCCAGCCAAAAAAATGCGCAATTCATGATCGATTTATATAGATTCTTAGTTTGCTTCCGTTCCTAAAATAACAGCAATATCATACTAACATCCCAGCTGAGCTGATTGGACTGTCACAAAACACCGAAAAAGGGAGTACTTGCGTGCTAGGATCTGAAAGTCGAAGAATAGGAAGAAGTTATGCCAAGCGACTCCGAAAAAAGCAAACGTCGCCGTGAGGAGCAGAACCTCCGCGCGTTGCGCGATTTACTCGACCTTCCAGAGAATCGTCATTGTGCTGACTGTGGAGATCCAGGTACGGGGGGCTGCTCCGGTCTACCGTTCTTCTGAAGTCTAAAACCATTTTTGCGAGGAAAGCACCCCAGTGGGCTTCCGTGAACATAGGGTGCTTCTTGTGTGAGTCCAAAATTCTGATACTATCTATAACGTGTCATTTAATGTTCGATCAGGTCAGAGATGCGCTGGAATGCATCGGCAACTCGGCACTCACATCTCACGAGTGAAATCGATCACACTTGACACATGGACAGAGGAGTGGTTAGAGGCGAGTACATAACCATAGTTTCGGAATCAGGACGCTTAATCCATTCACCCTGGGCAGACCATGCGTCTTGTCGGGAACAGGAGATCAAATGCAAAGTATCTCGCAAATGCCGATCAGGTCCATCCTCCTGTTAGGAATGACCAGTATGGTGTTGTGTCTAATTGGACGAGTTTCCACCTCTGATTTGGTTTAACAGTGAAATGTCTAGCTTCATTCGAAAGAAGTACGAAAGCAAAGAATTTGCAAGTTCTGCAAAGGTATATGTTTGAAGTGCAGAAGACCTTCCAAGCTGATCTTTTGGAAAGCGAGGAAGTACCTCTGGAGAATCTGTTAGCACAAGAGATATTGAAGACTTTAAAGGTCAATTACGAACGCTCGCAAGCATGGGTTTTAATGACCAAGCGAAAGCTGTCTCGGCTTTGAAACGAGCTAATGGACGCATTGACGATGCTATCGAGATCTTGGTCTCCGGGAGGGGCCCCGCTTCCTCTCCACGCAGTAAGCAGAACTCTACTTCCAGCACTTCCACGCCGCAGCGAGGGGAGCGCTCTTCATCAGCAAAACCTGCGCAATCTGTGCTCGCACCAACTGCTGGAGGAGGCTCGCACAAGCAGATCCAGGCAGCTCTACAGAATTACCTTCAGACGTGCCACACCTACGCCTTAAATGACGATGAAGCCAATAAGGCAGCATTGCAAAACAATAACTTCAATGTGGAATCAGCAATAAACTTCTTGCTAGACCAGAAGAAACGTAAGGAGAGTGAACTTCAAGCTTTTGCACTGCAACCGCCAGCACAGTCTGCAAGGGCACGACAAAATGTGCTGTCACCGACACAGCTTACGAGCAGTAATTCCGCACAGCTGATAGGAGATCCACTCGCCGCATCGGCTCAGCAATCGCAGCTCCTACAGCATCAGCAACTAGGCTATGCTCAGCATATATATGAGCAACAAGATCAGCAGCTGTTCCAAAATCAAAATCAGAGTCAGCTGCAGCAACAATTAGCTCAACAGCAGCAGTATCAGCAACAAATCCAGCAACAATTACAGCAGCAGCAGCAGCTTCAACTGCAACAACATCAACAGCAACAGAAAGCTGGTGGGCTCCAAACTGGCTCCAAATCAAGTGTGATAGAGGACGACCTTCTCGGTAAGAATTTACAACAGATATCAACTTGATTTGTTAATCTGCATCCTGACAGGTTTGAACGACGCATTCTCTACTGCTCAACTTAGTCAGAACTCACAAAGCCTTATTGGGCGGCAACAGCAGAGTTCAGCTAATCAGGCAGCGCAGAGTGCAAAAGTCAACATTTTATTATCAATGTACAATAGAACGCCAGGGCAAGGATATAACGGACAGTCCCTGGCGAATGCTCAACCAAACCCCTGGATGCAAGGAAATAGCAACCAGCTCCAGCAAAATCAATTTGGAAATCAGAATCAATCTCAAAGCGTGCCTAGTCAGCAACTTCCGTTTGGTAGTCAGAGTCAGTCCCAACAACAGCAAGCACAAAATCAATCACAGTTTGGGGGACAGCAGAATCACATGCAATCCCAGTTTGGTGAATTCCAGCAACTTCAGCCAGGTGCACTTCCTTACCAGGCAAGTCAGATCCTCCAACAGCAGCTCCAGTCACAGCAACAGCAAAACGCGTTGCTTTCAGCTCAGCAGAAGTCCTCCAGCTCGGTGTTTGGACAGCAACAATCTCAAACTGGCGTATTTGGAGCTCAAGCCAGTGCTTTCGGACAGCAGCAAGGACAGTTTGGGGCAAACAATTTTCAACAGCTTGGTGGTTTCCGTCAAAGTCTCTCAGCAGGTATTCAGCAGCAACAACTCGGGACTCAGCAAACTACTGGAATCTTCCAGCAACAGTCGTCGTTTGGTCTAACACAGCAGAACCAACAGCAACAGCAGCAAGGAAGTATTCTTCAGCAACGTCAAATTTCCACCCAACAGGGACTCGGTGGTAAGTACGTTCTGGGCCAGACGCAACTAAATGTAAGTTTGTTGGTTTAACGCCGCGTATCGATATGTTGCTTACGCTAAGTTAGGTGGTTGGGACTGGAAAAACAATCGCGAACATGGTTCAGCCCCAGCTTCAGCCTCAGTCATCGTTTGGGCTGGCCCCCACTGCATTCCCTCGCCAACAGCACGAGCTACAATCTGGTCAAGGCAATGGGTCATTCTCGCAAATGATCCAAGCGAACGAAGAGCAAAGGATACGCGCTGAGCAGGCGAAACAATCGCTATTCAGTGATCTGGTTCCAAGGGGAGGATCTGGATTCGGTGGGTCAGGATGCGGTTCAACTGGCACTACAAGCGGTCAGGCAGCTGGTCAACAGGGAGGGACTGAGCAATCAGGGTTTCCATTTTAATAATTTAGCAGTTTGATCGAAGAAGAGATGGCTAAAACTGTTTTGTCTTTATTAAATTCACATTGATTCCTCTCCATGATGGAGGGGTTTCCCAAAAACAAAGATTAATCATAGAAAAAAAACAATTCGCAGATGGCAAACGCACGACCGTAAAGCTCTGTTCTGGCTCGGAAAGGAAAAGTGTGGCACAACTGGCACAAAAGAAAGCAAAATTAAGCTTCAACGATGGCGTAGCCTTGAGCTTCAGGCTCAACCCACAGAATCGCGGTCACACCACGGGGGTAGTACTGTTCGAAGAAAATTTGTTCAATAAATCCAGCTTTGTGTTGGGCGTAAATAAGCTTACCAGAGATCCCTTGGGAATACCGCCGTACATCTGGTCTGACCAAGCCCAGTAGCCGTTTTCACCGTCGGTGAGCCAGCCAACGTGCGCCTTGTCAGATGCATCACGACCGTCCTCGCTGACACCGAGGATGTTGTATACGACGTACTGGTTCAGGTAGATCTTGCTCAGCCAGGAGTTGATGCTACCAGCCGAGAGCTTCCACCCGTTGTCATCGAAAACACAGATTCCTGCAATATTCTACACTTAAACACTTTACATGGAGAAAGATGCTTTCTTACCTTTGGTCAGAGCGGCCTCACAGTGCTTCTTCAAGACCGCGAGGTACTTTGCAAACTTGCCATTAAGGTCAAGAGCGTCCTTGCGGCCTGCGACGAAAGGGTAGATCAGACCTTCGACGACGGGAATGATGGTGGGAGACTTCGGGTCGTCGATGAGCGAAGGAAGCAGGGATGTCTCGTCGTTGAAAGCTTTGACAATGGTGTCGGCGGCACGTTCGGCCTGGGCGCACGCAAGGGCAGCTTCGGCGGAAAGGCCGTGGGTTGAAAAGATCTTTTCGAGGACGAGGTAGCATGCCCAGGTCTTTGACCCGATGTAGGCACTGCGACGGGTCTGAGCGAGTGCGGTGTCAACTATTGAGAAATTTTAGTGCATCTGTCCAAACACAGCCCTATAATGGACCTTACGAGCATCGTAGGTAGTGATTTCGGCTCCACCCTTGGTGCGGGATGACTCGAGCTGAACGAGACCGGAGTATCCGTCCTCAGTGGGGCTGTCGCGGTTCAGGAGAGAGGTGAAGCAGTCTTTGAACACCTGCAAGTTCTTCTCAGCCCACACAGAGTCACGGGTAAAGTTGAGGTAGACGGCAGCGGTCAAAACCCAGTTCGTGAGCTCCTCGGAAGTCATGAACGAGAAGCAGTCGTCGAGCTTAACACACTCGTAGGAAGATGTGCCTTTGGGAGTGAAAGCGTTGCCCATTCCCATGTCGTGGCAGAATGAAAGACCGCCAGGGAAGGTCTCCGACGATCCTGGGCGGACTACCTCATCAATGTACGAGTAGCGGACATAGAACAGATCAAGAATGTTTCGAACGACCCATGGGTTAAGAACGCATTCGAAGAAAGCGTGATCTAGCATGAGATCACAGCTGCAAAGATGTTACCATGTGTCGCAAACACAGAGCAATTATAACTCAACTTACGTGTTCATCATGCGGTATTCTCCTTCATTCACAACCCAAACAGCTTCCTTGTTCCTGACAAGGAGTTCTGTGCTTCCGAAGTAACTGTGGATGGCATGGATGAATTGGAATTTCTGCTCCGGAGTGAGCTTCTCCTTGCGCGCAAAGATTTCGGCTTGGTCGGGAGTTCGCCACGACTGGATCAGGGTGCTGTGGTTGTCCACCGCATACTTGGCAACATCGTGGATGTCCTTCCACAACTCGGTGTACAAGAAGCTCGCCTCGAGACCGGTGGTTACGACACCTTGGGCGTAGAAGCAGAGTGCAATCGGGTAGCAGCGCTTCGTCCTCGCTGGGACCTCAAACACAAGTAAAGCGCACTGGCCAAGACCGAATCGCCAGTTGTCTTCTGTGTTGTTCTTTGGGGCAAAAATGTGGTCGATTGTGAATCCGCCTGCACTCCTGACTTCATCGGTGTACGCACATGCAACAAGAGCAGTTTCACGACCGGAAGCAATACCAACGAGACCTTCTCCGGAGCTCTCCTCGCCGAGATGGTGGACGGGGGAAATGTTGCGCGAGTCAGACAGGTTGTGAACACCGAAAATTGCGCGACGGGGCTCATCACTCTGGCTGTTGTCAATGGTCAGCTCGGCGAACACGGCGGGGAGAATCACATCGCGCAGGGGAGTAGCATCACCCTTGTATTCGGGAATGGACTTGACTGGAGAGATCACAGTGAATTCAAGGTCACCCGCCTTCCAGGCGTCTGTGGTAAGATCATATTCACGGCTGATCTCATCTGAGTGGAATTGCTGGAGGCACGAGGTTGTGGGAAGGCCCTCGACACTGCCGGTGTAGTTTGCCATGATATCATCTCCTTCGGTAGCGTAGAAAGGGAGAGCCTGGAACTTCCAGCCGGGAGCACCAGCCTTAGGTGAGGGACCTTTCTGGATTCCGACGTAAACGTTGTGGTTTGGCGGACGGCCGACCATCTGGGCCATTCCTCCAGACGGGCCTTTCGCCCCGAGGGTGAATGATGCGAAAGCACCAACCGGCGAGTGGTGAGCGTTGAAGAATTTGGTCGGAGGAATCATTGCTGAATCGAATTGGTGGTTCTGTGAAGCTGTTGAGAATTGAAGGCAAGGTTTGACACACGTTGCTCGAGTGCCCTGTGATTCTGATGGGTTTCCACGACCACGTCTCCCGCAGCCAATCAGCTACGTCCCATGCGTGACAGGGTTAGTTTAATGTTTTTGTTTTGGGTTTGCAGGATGAAATTTTATTTCACACGGATGATTATGCATCCCAGCCACCCGTGCGCGTGGTGCATGAAATGCGGCTGGATATCAGAATTTGCGAATCAAAAGAAAACACCCGAAAAACACCAGAAAACACTCAGAAAACACACTGTTAGAGCGATGGGACTATCGCTTGAGGTGAAGGGTGCAAAATTAATGCTATAACAGCACTCTAGAATCGAGTTGAGCCCACATTTTCACTACTGCACGAGTAGCTACAACTTGTTATCGGTTCGGGCGAATAGCGAACCACATGGCTCAAGGTTCGGTGTGGCGATATACCCAAGATAATGCTGCGCTTCGATGGTCTCGTGGTAGAAGTTATGGTCGGAAAGGGATCATTGACACATTGGCACAGTTGCATATGATTTATGTCATGCACTGTGGAGGGGCAGCGCTGATATCCCGCTCCTTAAATAGGAAGTGGTGCCCCCGCTGACAGCTATCCCCTATCCCACAAGTTTCCGCACCTCTAATTGTACATTGAGATTGTAACAATGGCACACGAAGTCAACTTCTACAGCAAGAACTTCTTGTTTCTTTACTTTGCCATCTTCATCGCCTTCCTTAATTCGGCGATCAATGGCTACGATAACTCGCTCATGAGCGGGATTATGTAAGTGACTTGTGTAGCTTAAGGGAGGTAATGACTCAACGTACTGGTTGAACAGCATTATGAAAGGGTTCACGAACGACTTCGGTCAGATCGCCGCAGACGCTGAGACGGGACATCCCGGAAACCCTGCCATCAATGGTCTTCTGTTCTCTCTCATCCAGATGGGTCAAGTCACCGCGTTCTTCTTCGTCGGTTACGTCTCTGACAAGTGGGGTCGTCTTCGTGGTCTACAGCTCGGTTCTGTGGTCATCATTCTCGGTACAATTCTTGAGATCATCACTAACAGCATTGTCCTCTACTGTATCGGTCGTTACCTGATCGGTTTCGGTATTTGCTTTGTTGTATCTGCTGCACCCACGTACGTTGTCGAGGCTGCCCACCCCGTTTTCCGTGGTCGTGCTACTGCCATCTACAACTGCGGCTGGCACGTTGGAGCTATCCCCGCTTCGGTCATCATCTACGCTCTTTCCCGCGACCCCGTTGCCCGAGTTAGCTCCCTAGCCTGGCGTCTTCCCTGCGGTCTCCAGCTCGCCTGGTCCGCTATCGTTCTGCTCGCATCATTCTTCCTTCCTGAGTCACCCCGCTGGCTCGTGTCCGTTGGGCGCGTCGAGGATGCCCGCAAGTTCTTGATCAAATACCATGCCGACGATGACTCCACCAACCCCATCGTTGAGGAGCAGATGCGCGAGATTGAGGAGACTATTGCGGCTGAGAAGGCCAACTCCCAGGGCTCGTTTAAGGCTCTTTTCGACAGCCGTGTTAACCGATACCGCTCGTTCATCGTCATCGGTGTTGGAATCTTCTCCCAGACTGCCGGTAACTGGATTGCAGGTTACTTCCAGTCGCAGATTCTCCCCTACTTCGGTATCGTCGAGGAGTCCCAGCGCCTTCTCTTCAACATTATCTCGTCCATCATCTCGTTGATCTCTTCCCTCACCGGTGCCGCTCTTGTCGACCGTGTCGGCCGCCGCCCCTACCTCGTGTACGGTTCCATCTCGTATGTGCTCTTCTTCCTCCTCCTCACCGTGCTCCTCGCTGTTTACAACAACAACCTTGTCGATGCTAAGGAATCCGAGCGCAACTCGCCTGCTTACGGTATCGCCGCCTTCGTGGTTCTTCAGCTCTTCGCTATCTCGTACTCGGTTTGCTGGACCTCCATTAATGCCTTGTACCCGGTCGAAGTCCTCGCCTACTCCACTCGTGCCAAGGGTATGGCTATGTGCCAAGCCTTCGTTAACATCGCCAACATCGTCCAGTCCTGGGGTCTGTCGTACGGTCTCGATGCCTACAAGTGGAAGTTCTTCTCCTTCTACGTCATCTTCAACGCTTTTGCTACCGCTATCATCTGGAAGTTCTACCCCGAGACCAAGGGCCGCACTCTCGAGGAGCTCGACGAGATCTTCGCTTCGGAGAACCCCGTCAAGAAGTCCTTGGAGGCACGTATTGGCGGTATCAATCTCGCGACCGGTGCTCGTCTCGAGGTCAGCGAGAAGCTGAAGGCTTAAGCAGCATGGCGTGGATAACGTGGACAGAGTTCTTGTCTGGAAGCGGTAATCGAACGTCTAGGGTTAGCAAAATCCTTTTCGGACGATTCTATTTTTACTTTTCCTTGCTGTTAGACGTTTTCGGCTACCTGCTCGGCAAAGCTTGTTGTCTATGTTAACCGTTGACCTAGTGTACTCTATGATGCTTTTTGCTTGTATTCTACCCATCTGGGTAACTAATTCTTCTGCGACTGCCATCTACTATCATGGCAGGATAATAAAATATGACTTTGGTTAATGGTAAAACAGAATGCAATGGCTGACGGATGTTGAAATGATTCAACGACTTGAGCGAATTCAACTTTCAGGGCTGGATTTCGCTAACATTTCATTATCAATAGCGTTCGAATCGTAAACGAAGCAAATCGGAATAGATCTGATTTCCGGCCTCAAATCAAGCGAAAGCAATTTACGCAGTTGGTGGAACCGAAAGATGTGCTGGCCGGTTAACAACTGAAATCTTCCTCGCGGGGGTTTAAGGAGAGTTAGAGCGGAGGATTTATGCGAATTGCATTATTTTTGCTTTGTTTTTGACCTCATGACTGAACATAAAGAGCAGAAACACTGAATGCTCATGCGCAGAAATTCAATCATTTAAAACAGAAGAAATGCATCCCGCCGTGTATCGGGTGTGCTCAATATGGTGGCTGCAACAGCATTGGTGTCATTGCTCTCTCTTGTTGCCGCGGGAGTTGCATCGGTCAGTCACAATAGATGTTACAATCTTACCATGTTCTCACAGTTCGTTTTGGTTCAGCCTGTTGGTCGACGTGATGCAACATCAAAGGTGGCAGCATTGTCTTTTCGCCGAAACTTGCTGACGTCGTTCTCATTAAAGGTGGTGTACAACGGAGGAGCGTCGCTGGCGTCCGGTTGGGAAAATTGGTCCTGGTCCGTCGATTACACTTTTGGCTACACCGGGTCTCCTGCGCTTCCTGCAACACTGGGGTCTTCGGCGATCCAGGCGACTACTTCAGCATGGGCTGGGATCAGTTTCAAGAACAGCGATGGAGGATTTGCCAGCTACAAGACTTTTGTCTTCTGGATCTCGGTGCGCCAGCTGGAGTTCCTCAATAATTTTTTTTAACATCACTCATGAATCAAATCAGGGTAAATCAACTTCGGCTTTTGGTCTATCAATTGAAGATGTTAGCACTGCCGGATCAAGTGTCAGTCTCGGAACCTTGAGCTCCTGCGTTGGAGCCATCTCTGAAGTGAGTTTGGGCTTTTGAAGTTTCATATCCTTTCCTCACGTTATCACAGACGTCCTATATTCCTTGCTACTTCGACTTGACTAAAGTCGCTGCCGGACCTGCTTACAACAGATTGACACTCCAAGCGCAGAGCCCGGACCCGCAATCGGTTGTCTTGGCGAACTTGTACTTTACTACGGTATGCTGACGGGACACCCAACAAGAAGTTACATACTAATGTGCCTTTCAGCAAACTGTCGCTGAGATTGTTGATACTCACTCATTCTCCGCTGCTGCCGCATTCGGTTCCAACACTCTTCTGATGATAGGAACAGGTGATCCAACGAAAGTCAAGGTTTCGCGAGGATCAACAGTATGTATATTTTGATGCAACGACGTTGCAATCAATTGATATTCGTGGTTGAAAGTCAATTGGCGTCGAATCTCGATACCAAAAGCAAGAAACTCCGGTTGCGGGAGTATATCTGCGAATCGCTACTTCCTGGATCGCTGGTACATACACGAGGAGGAACGAGTTACATTGCTAACATACGATCATAAAGGATCATACACGATTACTCATGCAAATGGTACATTCAGCTTCGATATCCCGGCCTTCAATGCAACCACGTAAGTCCACAAATCAACCCTGGAGGAATTCTTACGAAGCATTTTCTATCTGAAGTGTCAATGGCCCAAGCTACCCTATCGATAGACGAATCTTCGGTGTAAATTTTCCACCAGACGCCAAATACTTGCAGGATGCCAACATTCCTCTTGGTCGATGGGGTGGGAACTTGATGGTGTGTGCGAACTTTTGAGTCTCACATCAGATATTTGACTACCCTCACTTATTGTTAAGACCTCGTACAATCCAAGCACGTATTATGTGAATTCCGCCGCAGACTGGTACTTTGAGAACCGAATCTCGGAAGGAGGTTTACCCAGCTTCCTTAACTCGATCATCAAGCCTGGAAGTTCCCGTGCGGTTGTCAGCGTCCCTGGACTTGACTGGGTGGCAAAAGGACAGGCACCTTGCTTCTCCTACAGCGTCGCAAAATACGGAGCGCAGCAGAAGACTGACCCTTACAATGCCGACGCAGGAAACGGCGTACTGGTTTCTAATGGTTCACGGATATTTAATGACCCCACGGATTGCTATGTTCCGTGGAGCCCCGCGAACCTTACTACGTGGATATCAACAATGCCCGCGGCAGAAAGGGAAGCAGTTGGTGTTTGGACACTGGAAAACGAGCTTGATATTGCCGATGGAACGCATGCGGATATCATGCCTGTGCCTATGTCTTATAAGAGCGAGCTTGATAGATTGGTTTCAATGGCTGTTGCCATTCGAAAAGCGGTACCGAACGCAGTTATTGCTGGTCCAACTTCGTGCTGCTTCTGGTTTTGGTGGCACTCCGCTGCTGGATCCGATGACATGGTTAGATTGTAGGCCTTGACACAAAACCATCGCTGATCTGTTACTCTTAGGCTCAACATGACGGCGTGGGCAAGATTCGATGGCTCTTGCGCAACATGCAAGCTTACGCAAAGACAAACAAAGTCAAGTTGTTGGATGTTCTCGATCTCCATTTCAACCCCGATACTGGATCATCTTCCGATGGATCGGACGCTGACAATGCAATTCGCCTGAAAAACACTCGCAATTGGTGGGACCCAACTTTCACTTGCCTTGGTTACGAGGGACAGACAACCGTCTGGCCGGCCAATGAGACTCTCCCGGGCAAAATTATGTTCATCCCGCGATTCAGGAAGTTAATCGCAGAAGAGTACCCCGGACTCAGTCTTGGTGCAACTGAATGGTATGGTGGCCAAGACCTTGTTGGTGGGCTTCAGGTGAGGAAAGCGTAATTTCGAACGGAGAAACGGAGAACGTGCGCTTACTTAACGGAATTCCTTTCTAGGCGGCAGATACCCTTGGTATCTTTGCCCGAGAACAGATGAACGTTGCTACACGCTGGTATGGTGTTGACTACGGAACCCCAACGTACGCAGCATATTGGCTTTTGCTTGGCTCGAAAGGCAACACTGCATCTCCGTTCCTTTCCAAGTATATCAATGTTCCCAGATGCTTCAATCCCGACTTAGCTGGCGTGTATTTCGCAACTGACTCGAAACGAAAGGCTGGAGTGTTTATCAACAAAGATCCCTCAAAGTATCAGTCCTGGAAAGTCGCGGGATTGCCGGCCGGAAAGTACACCCTGAGGCACTTTGGGCGTCCCAACACTGGTCTTGCAGAAGGCGCTCGAATGACAGTACGTGTGGCAGTTTTATCAAACACCACATACTTAGATTTGTACAGGTTAACGTCACTCTCGACGGGGGATCAAACATTGTCGTGCCACCCTACAGTGCGGTTTATTTGGCTCAGATATAATAATGTTACTTGGACTGTAACATGGGAGCTCTATGACTTATAATATTTCTATGTGTACGGAAGGTAAATGCACCTTGAACCACTTCTTAATGTTCTTTGTGGCATTGTGCGAACTAATAAGATATATCTATGGATTCATTGAACGCAGTTTCAATTGCAAGAGCAGCTTTTCGTCATATTTAACATCAGTATAAACAGTCAATTCAGCTTCAAACACGGCTACGAAGGACAATCGAAGAACGATAAATACAGGCAACTCGGCTGACTCTCAACATAAAACAAGGTCCTCATCAAAAAGCGCAGACATGCATAACGCAATACATGCACATTGTCAACCAGTACAAGTTTACCCACTGTGCGGTCAGTGACCACGGAAGCTTGATTGCCCACGATGATCGCCTCTCTGTCCATTGTATGTCTGAGTCTCACTATACTGGCCGCGTCCACGCCCACCACGTCCATATGCTTGACCAGCCCCTCGTCCACGCCCTCGACTATGCTGACTCACTTCGCGATCTCCAGTGCTTTCCGCTGGACCAGTGGTCCCTCCTTCACCGCGTTGTTCGTGTTTTTCTGGATTTCCACCGTCTGCGTATCCGCGAGAGTTTGGCCTCGCTACTCGCCTACTTTCGTCATTTTGGGGGCTTTCAGAACTTCCCTCACGATACCCACCACCAAAGTTCACCCGACCTGCACCATCGTTTCCACGACCTCGCCCACCACCACGGCCTCGGAGCCCAGAGTGAGAGCCACGTCCAAAGTTCACAATCGCCGACTCACGCCCGCTCACTAGTTGCGCGAGCTCATTGCCGACAAACTTCCCAGCTGCCTGTGGTGTTGGAGGGGTGGCAGAACCTCTCTGCTGTCCACCAGTGTTGAGCATAGCAAGCAACTGCATTGCGACATTCTTGCTCTGCTCAGGTTCGTCTACATCCTCGTCCTCTTCTCCCGTGGTTTGTCCGCCACCACTCAAGTCTACTCTGTCGACCTGATGGTCGCTGGTTGGCAACATCGGCTGCTGGGCCGGAACTGGCCTGTTAAAGTGCTCTTGCTGAAGAATATTCCGAACGAATGGAGCATCTTGTGGTGGTATCTGAGGTCCTTGATCATGCATGGGCCGTCCAACTAGAGTGTTAATATCAATATGCACAAGTCCATCGTTGTGAGGAGCCATTCCGCCTATCATATGCATCGGAAGTAGGCCCCCTTGCATTGGTCCGTTGTGCATCATTGTGGTCTGCATTTGCGGGTGGACGGGGGGAGCCATCATCGAATATTGAACGGGAGGCATCATGTAACCAGGGCCATGCTGCATAGGTAATTGCTGTACGTATCCCATTTGACTGTATTGCGGCGGAGGAGGCTGTTGGAATGGCCCAGAGTTGCCGTACTGCTGGATTGGGAAGCTTGACGGAGGAGCTTGTTGCAGGTGTGGTGCATCCGATATGTGCAAGAATTGCTTCAGTTGGGCAGTCAACGAACCGTTAGGGTCAGTTTGCTGCACTGTTTGCGCCATCTGGTCGTTCGAAACCGGGAAGGTAGGCACCGAAAGTCGTTTGTTCACTCCATCGTCCTGAGTGGTGTGATCATTCTGATGCCATCCCGTTCGTGACTGACCTGCCGACGCTGAAAATAAGTGTTGCTCCTGCTGACTCTGAGGTCGGTTTTGGTGGTGTTCCTGCTGGCTCTGAGGTCGGTTTTGGTGGTGTTCCTGCTGGCTCTGAGGTCGGTTTTGGTGGTGTTCCTGCTGGCTCTGAGGGCGATTCTGCACTTTTGGTGCTTGCTTGTTTTGTTGTTGTGACAATTGTGTTCGATCTTCATTTTGTACGCTCTGTGCACTTGGTCGAACCGCTTCCTCCTGCCGAGTACTTTCCCGGTTCAACACCTTCCCGGTCCTGGGATCCTTCATCACAATCTTACTGGTCTCCCTACCACTTTCCTTCTTTTGGTTTCCGGAACCCCGCTCTGATCCCTCGGTAAGAGAAACCTTTAACGAACTTGAAGGGCCACCTGATCCGCCTGAAAGTGGGCGATGTGCAATTTTGGGACCACCGGTCTTGTTATTCGCCCAAGCATTTGGAGTACTTGCACCGCTAGATCGAGACCCTGACTGAGAGGACAGCGCATTTCCGGAGCCCGATGTTCCTTGCTGATTTGCAGTTCGTGTCATCGAATAGGATTTGCTCGGCCCACGCGCACTAGGAAGCGTTGGCTCGAAAGCTTCAGGTTGGACTCCTTCCATAGGTGGCTGCTTGTTCGTTAGGTTCAACAGTGCGGTTTTCGTCAGATTCATTCCCCGGAACTCAGTGCATCTTCAACAAATCAAGTTAAACAGGGGAAACATCAACTGAGAGAAATACTACCTTCCGTCAAGACTATTTCCGGCTAAAAATGTTTCATCAAAAATGACATCCAGAATGTGCCCATCGATGGCAACGATCGTTCCTTTAGCACCGAGGGGTACGCTACCAACGTCCGTTACGTGAATCACACGGTCTCCAAGGTCGAAAGTTTGATGTGATAAGCGATGTCTTGCGTGGGCAGGTTTCAAGACGGCCTATGTTCCGGTTAAACTTTGCGAACTATATAGAGCTTTACATTCAACCAACCCGTCGAGGAACATTTGCCACAACCTTGTGTTCGACGGCATGAGGGGAAGTCAAGATGTTGTCCATTGCTGCCTCGATTTGAAACACATATTCCTGTTCAAAAAACAGGGACATACGTTCAGTAAACCAAAAATAGCCAAACGCATCGAATATTACCTTGGTGAGGCCCTTCGACTCTATCCCAACCTTTTCAAAATCTTTGACACTAGCGGCCTTTAAAAATTCTTTCATTTCATTGATCTTCTCATTCACCGTTTCTTCAGGGAAGAAATCGAGGTCTTCGTAGAAATCGCCCTTCTCGCGTCGTTCCAGTCCAGCGAAGAACTCTGGGAAGCGATTCTACTCAAAACCGATCAGGTTTAAGGTCTCTCAGTTTGCAACTCTTTGCATACCCTGTACCGTTCAATGAGCTGCACCGCCTTTGCGCTGTACTCCCATCCTGCGTCTGTCTTTCGTGTGTACCCCAACACCTTCTTCTTCTTCGAATCGAATTTCAGGTTCAGCCCCAAATTAAACCTCTGATCCATCTTCCGGCTGACAACGTGTAGCGATGAAGTAACCTTGGATAGCACCAGCCTGTTCATTCTCAAAGCGCTGGCAACGCGGAACGACGGAAGGTAGTGCTCTGACGATTCAGCTTTTCGGGCAATGTCGCGGGTAATTGTTGATTCGCCTGCTTTCGACTTATCCTTTGCTCGCTGGAAATCAAAAAGAGAGAGTCAGCTTCTCAAGCATCCTAAAATGAAGATTACGCACCGGAATGCGGATGCTCAGGGTTTTTCCACGGTGACCTGTAATTTCAGCCTTCACACCATAGTTGTCTGGATCCGCCAAGAAGAAAACGGTGGATCCAACAGGGAACTCTAATTCGATTGGCGGAGGAGGTTTCGGCTCATGTCGCGGATCTTCATACTCCACACTCTCAACAATCGTCTGCAACGCAATGTCCACCTCCTCGGTCTTTCCCCCGAAATCTTTGACGAGAGAACCATCTTCCTCCAGCTTCATGCCTACCAATGTTTTGGGTTAACTAATTTTGAATTTGCTCGCCATCACGGGCTTACCTTTAAGTGGACGAACATGTACTACGACATCAATCTGGCCTACTAATGTACCAAATCGCTTGCTGTACAGTGATTCGATCCGCTCCGAGCTCTTAGCAAACCTGTTCACGCCGTCCAGCGAATGGGCTGTTTTCACAACGCCTCCTTTCTGCCCACCGATATTACTCCTGATATCAAATCGGTACCGATCGTCTGAGAGCCCGACGATTTGGGCCTCGGTAAGGAAGGGCCAGTGGATGTACATAGTCTTTCCCAGGATGTCTGCCGCAAGCTTATCAACATGAACGCGTGGTGCTCCACTGTCTTCTCCGATAAGAAACGATTGGGAGTCGGATTTCGATAGTTGTTGCGGCCCTTCAACAATGTACGAATCCCACTTGGATTGAAGTGTTATCACCATGCTCTCGTTTCTGAACAGCGGAATGAACGAGTGTGGCAATGAGTGTTTACAATTGTACTCACGCGCTCTCCTGGTTGAATATATTGACTGCATGGAATCCAAGACTTGCAGTGTGAGGGATTGTGTTAAGTGTAGGAAATCCGGCCATAGCATGCACGCCCAATCGCGCGTTCGGAAGCAAGCCTTTTACTAGGCCATCGTTGCCCAGAACTGGAAGATGGAAAATCTCCATACGGCACATGTTGTTGGTAATTTCTGAGTGAGAAAACGTTCAATTGGCAGAACTTTCGCATTTAAATAAATACTCTACCTGGAAATATGTTTGGCAGGGATGATTTGTAAGGCTTTTCTTCCTTCGGATCGTAAATGAAAACGTAGCTGTTCCCAAACGAATTACGTTTCTTTTCGGATGCTGTCAATTGATTCTCACGAGCTGAAAACGATCAAATCAGAAGAGTAAGGTAGAAAAATTCATAGAACGCACCAGCAAGAGCTTTCAATAATCTTTTCTCGTCAATGAACGGAATCTTTACAACAGCTTCCCAGTCGGCCTTCTTTCCGTTCATGTCCAAATCGAAATCGACTGGGTAGAAGTCGTAGATCGGGGAATTTGGATCAGTCATCAGCTCCTGAAAAAGTATTGAAAGTCGGTAAATGAGTCATTCAAAGATTCCGCAAAGCACAAACCCTGTATGCCTCAGGAATGAGCTTGCCGCTTGCTGCTGGAAGGACGCCCATCAACTGCTGGAACGGGAGGAACGGTGTCCCGAGCTTGAAATGAAACCTGAAGCGCTGCAGATTTACAAGATCTTAAGTGAGAATGAGTGATCATCAAATTGCTGTCGAAAGTGATGGAATAATACCGGTAATGTTCGGAGCGTAGTGATACGGGAAGAACCATTCCCAGGAAGCTACCCCATTATAATAATAGTAGAGGACCCACTGAAGTCCTTCAATGTACTTGAAAATAAATTCGGCGAGTTGTTCCGGATTATCGTAGCTAATCTCCAGCTTTTCCTGCAAGAAACTCCTCGTAAGCTCAAAGCAGCCAGTTAAAATTTGAACGATCGCCACCTTATAGTATAGTCGCTTCCACTCGTTAAAGTCATCTTCCCGTTTCTTCTTCTCGAGTCTCTCCCCTTCCCTTGCCAGAGCCTCATCATCGACAACCTGGACTTCGTCCAGCCTCTTAAGAACCCTCAATCGTGCACCCAAGCTTTCTTCGTCACTTTCGTCATCGTCTTCCTCCAATTCCAAATAAAGCGACTTCGCAGGCTTTCTGGTCAACAACCGCGGTCCAGCTCCATCCTCTTCACCCTCCACGTCATCATCAAAATCCTCTTCATCGTAATCAGACGAAGAAGAGTCCTCCGGTTGATGAAGGAAACCGGACTTGATATTAAGCTGCGTCGCAACATCGGCAACAAACGCACGGTCGCGCGCGTTCAACGTTGAAGGGAAAACAAGCCGTCGCGACGAAGGTCTGTTCTCAACAAACGATTTAATAACGCTCACCATCTCTTTCTGATTTGGACTTATTGCTAAAAGTGGAAATTAGACTCAGTATGTCACGAAGCTGTCGAAAACTTACTCTTTTTTCCATTTTTCTTTGCTTGTTCGTTCGCTACCCCGCCATTCTTTCCATAGCGGGGCCCCCCTTTACCACGGAACCATCCCTCGTCGCCCTGCTCCTGCGCGAACGTGTCGCGCTCAAACTCGCCAAGCTCCCTCAACATAGCCTCGCATCTGCCAAGGTCTAGCTCTCCACCATTGTTCAAATAACCCCCAACTTCGGGAAGAATTCTCTTGTACACCTTGAACATCAAAGTAAGTGCCCCTTCATTGACGTGCAGTCTCGGTAGATTAGGAAGGAAATCGTTTCCGATGAAAAAGCTCATCAGGATGAAATCGTCGATGATGCGTTCAAGGTCGTATTCAAAGGTGAGGGTCTCGCGTAAGCTCTGGAATTCCAGGTCGAGATACTCGCGAAGAAGTGAGAGGTGAAGGAGATAAAAATTCTGTGTCTCTGGATTCGATGTGCTTCCCGATTTCTTCGTTCGACCGAACTTGACTTCCTCACGAAGAAGAGCAAAATGGGGCTCGTGAGATAACAGACCGAGCATGATCAGATCCGCATCGAGACCGTAAAGACAGTGGCGGACATTGGAGTCGTAGCCTGGCTGCGATCGCGCGAGACGGAGGTATTCCATGATCTTGTGCTCACCCTCACCAGGGACTTCGTGACCCGAGAGCACAACCTGGACTCCTTGCCATGAAGCGTCCTCAGTCTGCTTCTTGTGCGCAAAATACTTGAGCTGGTCCGACAGCTTGACCATGAATTCAGTTCCTGATGAAAATCAATAATCGATGAAAGTGTTATTTCAATTTCTATTACCCGGGGTGATGCAGTTACTGTCGAAAGGATCATCTTTGGGCAGTACTTCACCCTTTGCAATCGCCTTTTTACGAGCATCTTCCCTATCCTTTGCAGTCCGAAATCGACGAGCACGTTGTTGATTCATTTTTGCCCTGGGGGCAACACCATCAACCGCCATGAAGAAAAGCTTTTTTGGTTTCACTTTTGCGAAGAGCTGGTCGATATAATTGAAAATTCCGAGAAAGATCTGCTCTTCGGACATGCGAAAGTGCACGTTGTCGTCGTTTGGATGCGAGCATGAATGGATGATGCCGTTCATGTCGAGGTACAGGTTGTCTTTGGTACCATTTGGTAAGCCAGCAATTCCAATACTCTCTTTGTACACATACCGAATTCCGGGATGTGAGTTTCACTGATGAGCTGCGAGCATAGTGGGTATCTCTCGCTCATCCACCTGAAAAACTTTGGGATGCCCATGTCGCTGGTATTCTGCCTTGATTCGTAAGCCGTGAGCGATCTGAGTGGGGCTGGTAGTGGTGGGGCTTGCAGGGGCTGGAAGGCGTGGGAACCTCTTACATGAATTGCTTTAGGATGGACATTGGAAAACCAGGATCGCTGTACAATTGAAACCTATTGATCCAGATCACGAAAATTCAATATCATATCAATCTAATCGAAAAAACAGATGACCAATGTAACAGCATCTGCAACTGATCATGCTAGATCTTCCCATCACTCCTTGTGACAAATTCTTGTATGCTCGTTCTGGCTCTTGCTCAATCTTCTGGATCTCATCCAAGAAAAAATGAGGGCGTTGGATTATGAAAGTTATAGGACTCTTTTGCTACAGTCACTTTAACAACCATACACATAACATACTACGACATAACAGATAGACCGGAGACGTACAGGAGTTCTCAATGCGGGGTGCAGAGAGACCTGTTGTTAATAATTGTTAAGGCAATATCAATCATTTACTCAGAAAGAGTATTATGTATTTATGATGGTGGAAACGTGCAATTACGTGTCTTCTATGATGTTACCACATATTGTAATATAACTTGTATTACGTGTTACTTCAGCCCTAGAGTATTCTTTGTTCCCATTTAGGAACACAGAATCGATTGTCTGATTGAAGCACTAACAGTTGTTCCAAGCCGGAATGTTAATAACATTTGGACAGACTGTCCAACACGAATTTATTAAATGTCCAACTCGAACTTACTAGCCACGGAGAGACCGTCCAACATGAATTTATTAGCCACGGATTGACCGTCCAAAGCGTTTTTATATGGTACAGACGGACCTTCCAGATGCAATTTATTCTGCTTCAACTGTAATTCATGCTACCTCAATCTCTCTTGTAGGTGGATTTTTCACTAAGTCTTTTCATTTCATGGGCACAGTGACGCTACTGTAGGGCGAGATTCCTTTGATTTCGTGGGCTAGAGCATGCTACTGGAGTAGAGAACTGATTATTTGTATTTGTTTGTCCAAAATCTCCACCAACCATACACCTTGATAACAAGCTTCTCTGCCACGCCGGGGATATCCTTTTTAGGAAACTAGAGGGCAAGACCTGGCCACAGGGTCTTCCTGCTATAGATAGTGGATCCCAACTCCCTCTCCGTCCATACCACCGGTTCCACCGCTGCTATTAGTGCAACTTCCACTCTCGTCAAAGCTAGTCAACAATCTGAAGTATGCTCTCACACAGTACAGTATACATTAGGTGCTCATGGTCCTATGCAATCTAGCAGCAGTGATGTTTCTGCAATGGACTGCAATGAGTTTGTTCAACCAGGTATCACTGAAACCACTCCTAAATCTGACCCTGGTGAGCATAGCACTACATGTGAACATACCCAATCTCGACCTTTCTCAACTAAAGGGCTCATGTTTTTTGAGTAGCTGGGCCAATCTCGATCATGTCCATGTTAGACCAGCTGAGCAACCGCATCAAGGAACCCAGGATGGAGTGGATCACCAGGGAAGATGGCATGCTCGTGTGCACGCTTTGCACTGGCAAGGACCACAGGGAATACAAGGAGAGAGATGCTTTGAGGAAGCATTGTCGAGCTTCCCATCCCGCCAAGGAAGGGTTGGGCACCAATCCTAGAGTTCATACCGAGGAGTTCCTACACGACGCGTTCGAGGTTGCGGGCCTCCCGGCTGCTGGCCAAGAAGGGGTTAACATGGTTCTTTGCATTCTGCAAGGCACTGTCAAGAGAGATAAGAACAGCCTCAACAATGACAGTTACGAAGAGGACCTCGCCAACGTACGTGTAGCACCCCTTCACAATGAGAACCCTGTGAACAACCCTCTGACTCAGAGCGCCATAGCTACAGGAAACCTTAGGCGTACGCTTCCTTCATCAGGACTGCTAAAAGCATCTCACCTCTATCATTTCCTATCCTCCAGGCATAGCCTTGGATTTCTTCATAGCAGAAGAGTTTGGTGTGCTGGTTTGTATCAGCTGTGGCATTCTTGTGGACGCGTCTTCATGCGGGGCCCATGTCCAAAAGTACCACAGTCAGGTCGACAGGAGCACCCGCCTGATTGCTTCAAGAGCACTTTTGAATCTAAACGTGGTTAACCAGCTTACACCGCTGGGGAACAACAAGGTCCTTCTGGAGCGTATAGACAGAGACAACAACAAGCTTGCCTCATTTACCCCAATCCCAGGAGTCTGTGTACAGGATGGTTTTCAGTGCCGATGCTGCAGCTATGTGTGTGGCACCTTATCTACCTTTCAAAAGCATTGTTGCAAGTCCAATCCGGCAGCAAGAGGTACCTCTCCAAAGCAGGTCAAAGTCCAGAGTATTGTCATGCCGTACTTTGGACTTCACGGTTACTGGGTCGTGCAAATGGCTCCTCTGGGACCCTATTCCCCTGATCCATCCTTGCAGCTCACTGAAATGCAGAAGGCAAGCCTGCAGATGCTGCTTGCTGACGCATTCACCTCTGTCCCTGCCTTGAACCTATCTGAAGAGCTTCCTCCCTGGATTCTTGGTTGCCACTTTCACCATGTGGATGTTAGGCACCGGAGCGGCCAAAAGATCAACGAGCGCATCACGTGGAAAGATGTTGTCGGGGAACAAAACCAGGACATTGGCCTGGGGTTCAACCGCAAGGAGCTGGGGAAGACTATGGTTGCCTACCACAAGGCACTGCAATCACGGATCATGCGAATGCCCTTCATGGTCAGGCAGGAAATCATGAAGCCCAGGTTTGATCAAGAGCACCAAGTCAACAAGAAGCAGAAATTCCGACAGCTTCGGGACGCAACACTGTCACGCTATGCACAGACATGGACCTGTGTTCTGTGGCTGACAATCTTGGTGTGGAAGCGCATTATAGAGACACCCTTTGTGCAGATCAGCAGCTCATTGGGAGCATCTTTGGAGCAGTTTGCAAGAATGTTGAAGCAGAAGGTTGGAAACTCTGGACCTGAAGAACCAACAGGAATACCACTGTTTGATCCAGTAGGGGATCAGGGGCTAGACGTGGCACAGCTGCTGTCTGGCAACACCAATCATGAGGACGAGGTGGACTCTGAAGAAAGCTCCAGTGAGTCAGGTGACGAGGATCAGGAAAGTCCGGTGGGGCCAACACATCTTCTCCCTGTTGGATCTGCGGCAGAGACAGAAGAAGAACTTTTTGCAGCTCTGCTTGCTGTTACAGAGTCTCTCTTCCAAGCAGAAACTGTCATATCAACCATCCCCGAAAAGGTGTTCAACAATCCCCTTTTCACCTGGTGGGTGATTGATTCGAGAGATGTGCTGGGGGCCTGGAGACCTGCCAACAGCGTGTCCAGAACCGGAGCTGCATTACTCAGATGGGCGTATGTCACAGGTCTGCACCGGTTTTGGCAGGATTGCAAAGTAACTGGAAGTGTGGAGCCAGAACGTTTAATGCAGATTGGACACTTTACCTCTCGCTTCAATAGGCACACAATGTCAGGGAGGATCGGGGTAACGTTAGCTTGGATCAAAAAGGTTGCCAGCCAGACAATTGCCACCAATCGCATGCAGTTTGACTCCCAGGCATGTGCGTACCTGCTGGCGAAGGATACATACTTCAATATGACCACCATAGGGCATGCTTACAGTACCTTAATCAGGGACCTCAGTCTACTCATGAAGAAGATCGCTTATCCTCTCCAGCCAGATCAAGAGACATGGTTAACTCTATCGTGGCTCATAGAAAATGCTCCCGATGTTACATGTGAGACAGCGTCAGACTATGAGTGGGCGCAACACACAACTCTCTCCAGTACGCACCTGCAGCCAGCTTTGGGAGGCATATTGGCATCCTGGGTTAGAAATATTGGGCCAGTGACGGATCACCATGATCTCTGGCAGCAGCATGGACAGCTGCTGGAATGGAACAAGAAGATTGCAGCAGCGGTTCTGCTTGGATGTGGAGCCCCGCCTCGTCTCACGGACCTAGTTGCTCAGAATGCAGTCAATTCTTCTGCAGTTCCTCGCTCTGTTTATCATAAGAATGATCGTCTGGTGCTGGTGAGCTACCGGTGCAAGACAGAACAGATAAAGGAGGAGCGGACAGTGGTTCCGCGCTTTGTTCCAAGGTCACTGGAGAGGCTGCTCATCTTCCACCTCTTTATAGTGCGGAGGTTGCTGTTCAGTACATTCAAGTGGGTGCAGAAAAAGACATTCCCCGAAGAATGTAGGCGATCCTTGTTCCTGGGAAAGAACGGGACATTGGAATGTTCAGATTTGTCTACTACCCTCACAGAGACTTTCCAGAGCATTCTTGGGGTGCGCGTGACATATGCCGAGTACCGTAGATTTGCGAGCAACTTTTCCCAGATTGACTCCCGACTAATGCCTGCACAAGTAAGCACGTTGCTAAGGAAAGGGGACATGGCGAACCTTGGAGAGGGCCATTCGTCACACACAGCAGAGGCAATCTACAACCGAACAGGTTCAAGCATCCCTCAGCTTCTGGATGTAGTTGCAGCGGAGCGGCTGAGGATATGTGAGCACTGGTTCCAACGTTGCGGGATAGCAGATCAGGAACACGAGCAACTGGTCCCAGCAGTGACATCTCCAGAGGCAGTTCTCCGATCAGGGGACAGGTCCAATGTATCTGAGACAGTAAGAGATACGGCAACGGTATCAGAGATGGAGACTGTGTTGGGGACCCTGACTGTGTCGGAGGTGTTGGAGACGGTGAATGTCCATGCCACATTCCGTGAAGATTTCCTAGCGAGTGGGGAGGATGCAGCAAGGGCAAATACTGTTCTGCAAGCCACGGAGCTACTTCGTACTTTCACTGGAAACCGATATGCACACTTCAGATCAGATTCCATCAGAGAGGCCATCTGCAAGAGTGAAAAACATACTCTACTGGTGTCACCAACTGGGTCTGGAAAGACCGTGGTACCGGCCATCCTGGCAGCGTTGAACACAGCAGTTCTGCATGTGCTGATATCTCCCCTACGAGCTGTTGCAGCGGAGATCAGAAAGCGACTGGAAGAGCTGCGGATTCCTTGTTACCTGTGGAGTGAAGTGAAAGCCCACAAGAACAAGCTGAACGCAATAGCTGGTCATCCGGGGCTACTGCTATGTCAAGTAGAGCAACTTGACAATCCCGGCCTGCTTTCCACAGAATTGGTCCAAATATGGGAGAACGGGAGGCTGGGGACAGTGATACTGGACGAATGTCATATTCTCCTCACCCAACGTCACTTCCGTGAGGCCATGACCAACGTCAGGGAATTTGTACACAAGTCAAAGTGTGCTAGTCGACCACTCGGAAGTTGTCGCTTTTTGTATATGACAGCCACCATGCCTGTAGTTCTCCAGTCCGCATTCGAGCAACAGGTTGGCCTGGGCCGTGGAGAGCTGAGCGTTTGCAGGTCTCCGACCGACCGTCCCGAGTTGGCATATTTTGTTAAGAGTTGGCCATTAGCGGAAGTGTGCGAGTATGTACGGGCCACATGCCAGCGCACCATCATATATATTGCCAACGAAGAACAACAGGCTCAGATCAAGAGTTTGCTTCTGGGAGGACCCAGCGCCAAAGAAGCAGTTCCGACAAACATGCACCCGTGCTGTCATCATGGATCGAAAATGTCAGAACTGGACAGAAATGTGGATCTGTGTCGATGGCTAGGCTGGGAAGGCCTAGATCAGGGGCGAGACCCTATTGCTGCAATGGCGGACATGTCAAGGGTGATGATAGCAACCAGTGGTTTGGGTGCAGCTCTGAATGTGGACGACGTTGGCCTTGTAGTTGTTGTCAGTTGCTCTGGGATGATGGAGCTCAGTCAGATGGGGGGGAGGGCTGCAAGAATGGTTCAGTTGGCATTGAGATCCTCATTCGGAATGAGGGGTTTATGCATGTACGCACCGAAGAAGAACTATCTCCCGACCGAGCTGCACTACTGGAGTACATGCAAACCAGTTCATGCTTGCGCAGAGCAAAGATCACATTCTTGGACGGAAACCCCAATGCACCCGAGTGTCGCAATTCCTGTGCGAAGCTGTGCGGAAACTGTGGCGGACAGTCCAACCTTTACCTAAAATTGGGGCAGCAACAGGAGACTCCACCTGGTCAGCAATACAGCGGTACCCTCTTTAGCAGCACATCCTCCACAACCACCTCTACGCAATCGGACGTATTGCGCGTTCCAGAAACTCCGAGGATCATCAGGACACAAACTCCAAACTACTGGGACTCACCTACTCCACTATATGGGCCTCCTGGTGCAACGCAGCCTTTAGGGACTTATCACGAAAGACCCTTCCTGATCAAACCCATACCTAATAGGGGGCACATATCTCCAGGTAAGTGTTAGTTGAAAAGACAATAAGTTAACCACTAAGGGTTATTGGCAAAATTTGCACTCAGACTCATTCTCGGGCCATCATTTTGGCAAACAACGGTCATCTTCCAGCTCATACACCTTGAAGAACCAGAAGGATTATGAAGAGAGTCCATCTTCTAGCTCATACACCATGAAGAACCAGATGGATTATGAAGAGAATCCATCTGGTCTGTCTCTGAAAAGGCCAAAGGTTTGGATCCCCGTTTTGACATGTATGTTATACTTCGCCTGATCATCTTTCAAGTAGTTGCTTCAGCACTCCTCTGTTAAGTCAGATTGGTCTTGGTCACACCCGGAGGATGGTTCAGTTCAGTGGCTTCCAGCGGATGTTGGGAGCACCCAGTCAAAGTGGAGGACCTTTACTACAGAACACAAACCTAATGATTTCCAGGTAGATATGGGTTTGTCACTGTCACAGCAAAATCCACACCCTAAGGTCTTTCGGCCATCTGCAAACCCATTACCTGCTGTCTCCACAGCTTCAGTCATCCCACACCTTAAGAGAGACTTCACAGCTCTATACCATAGCATCTTCAACCGTAGTAGGTATATTGTGTGTGAGACTTTCCAAGGTTTCCCCTGTGGTTGCCAGAATGCGGTGCAGACTGTTGCAAGTTCCTCAGCAACACGGCGTGACCATCGTTGCTGGGTCTGCGGAGAACCGGGACATCGTCGGTCTGACTGTGCTGCAAAGAAGGCGTTAGACAACTTCGCAAAATTCCGACCTAACCAGTTATGCATCTACTGTCTCCTGCGGCGGACACAACAGCATCATTCCTCAAACGAACCGTTCTGCACCACGGACAATAAACGAGCCACTCTTCATTGCTATTGTCGTCTCCACTACGAAAGCGCCAAGAGTAATGACGTTTTGTCCTGGCTGAAGCGGAGATATAGGAGTCAAGAGGTAGTAGATGCTTTGAGGCAGTTAGACAGTTGGGTTGAGTGGGGTATCCAGACCTACAGTATTCACGATTTTAGCAACAAGTGCAACATAGCTGGTGGAATATATGTCGGGCACTTGTTCTGGTGTTCGATATACTTCTTTCAGAGGAGGGCTGTTAGATTGTTATCTGTGGCAATGTAGAATTTCAACAAAATCGTAATTTACCCTGTGGCGATCTATGTCAATAACAAGCTTAGAATAGAGGAGGATCAGGTTAGATATAGACAGCTGTATTTAATGACCAAGCAAATTGTCCACGATATTTAACTGCCCTCCACAACTAAGTGTTTTCTTCTGTGTTTGAAAAGACACCTTTGTGCATTTTGAATACAAGGCACACCCGGAATTCGCGTGGGCTAGTTCCCCACTTCTCCAGCATATGTTCAAGGGCGCATGATCTGATGAAAAGAATGTCACCACTCTTGAAAGGAATCTTAACTCCGAGATCAGGAAGCACGGTCCTCCCACCCTTGAATCTGCCAAAGCACACCATCGCACACCAACCATCTGGAATGTCCTTGAGATCCCGGTGTCGGACAGTGTAGAAGTTGATTTGGGTTCGGGTGAATGTAGAGGAAACACGGCAGTCTCAATGTGGAGTAGCTGTTCTTCTGTCCTTGCTCTTGCACCCTAACAGTTATTCCAAGCCGGAATGTTAATAACATTCGGACGGACCGTCCGACGCGAATTTATTAAATGCGGACGGACCGTCCACCTCGAATTTATCAGCCACGGACGGACCGTCCAACGCGTTTTTATTAGGCGCGGACGGACCGTCCAACCCATTTTTATTAACCATGGACGGACCTTCCAGATGCAATTTATTCGGCTTCAACTGTAATTCATGCTACCTCAATCTCTCTTGTAGCTGGTTTTTCACTAAGTCTTTTCATTTCATGGGCCGAGCGATGATGCTGTTGGGCGAGAGTCCTTTGATTTCGTCGGCAAGAGCATGCTACTGGAGTAGAGAACTGATTCTTTGTATTTGATTGTCCAAAATCTCCACCAACCTTACACCGCGATAACAAGCTTCTCAGCCACAACGGGAGATATCCTTGTCAGGAAACCAGAGGCAAAGCCAGACCACAGGGTCTTCCTGCTATAGATAGTGGATCCCACCTCCCTCTCCGTGTCCATACCACAGCTTCTCGAGGGTATTTCCAAACAGCGAAGTCCAGAAAGTGGCATCCATGATCTGAGAAAGTTTCGGACAGCAGAGTAACATCTTCTTGAAGCTGAAAAAGACCACGGCAAATTCGAGCAAGCTCTGTAAACTTTTCCGTATTTTGTAGATATAGGAAGAGAAGGGACTTCATCGCGTATGCTGCATGAAAATGGGTGGATGTGGCACGAAGTAGGCAATCTTTTTCAAGTAAAGGCACGGAATTTCCCTCCTGTACGATACGGTCAGTTGAAAGACGGACAGATTCAGACTGAACCGCGAACCAATTCCGACTCAGACAACTCAGAACGGCGCAATGTCCGCGGAATATGGATAGGGTCTGACATCGATTGCATCTGCGCAGTGTAGATGTTAATTTGGTTCGGGTGAATGTAGAGGAAACACGGCAGTTTCAATGTGGAGTAGCTGTTCTTCTGTCCTGCTCTTGCACGCGGGAAAGTGGTTCCAACCGGGTACTATGAGTCACGCGACTTCGCGAGGTCTGTACCTCGCAAACTTTGGAGTTGGTTTCTGGCTCAACCGCGCTCGCGCGCGACTGGCACCCCATACAAGCCAAATAGATGAAGAAGGCCACTTTTGGTATACCGAGTCTGGCGAGCAGGTAAGAATCCGTACCCGATTACCCCAGGGGTCGCGTGATTTTAGCTATTCGAGGTCCAGATCTGTACCTCGATCCCAAGGGTTACGTGATACCACACCCGCATGCGAGTAGCGCCTCATACAAGCGGAATAGAAGTACATCGATGTTGGTATACCGAGTCTGGCGAGCAGGTAAGAATCCGTACCAGATCCCACCCCAGGGGCCGTGAGTTTAGCTACTCGAGGTCCAGATCTGTACCTCGATCCCAAGGGTTACGTGATACCATACCCACAAGAAGTAAATCGATGTTGGTATACCGAGTCTGGCGAGCAGGTAAGAATCCGTACTGGATCCCACTCCGGGGGTCACGTGATTTTTCGAGGTCCGTACCTCGCAAACTTTGGAGTTGGTTTCCGGCTCAACCGCGCCCGCGCGCGACTGGCACCCCATACAAGCCAAATAGATGAAGATGGCCACTTTTGGTATACCGAGTCTGGCGAGCAGGTAAGAATCCGTACTGGATCCCACTCCGGGGGTCACGTGATTTTTCGAGGTCCGTACCTCGCAAAGTTTGGAGTTGGTTTCCGGCTCAACCGCGCCCGCGGGCGACTGGCACCCCATACAAGCCGAACAGAAGAAGTACACCGCTGGGTTTAATAACCAAGCTAAAAACGTCTTGTGGTTTGGACGTCTCTTGCCCCGGGGTCACATGATTTTAGCTATTCGAGGTCCAGATCTGTACCTCGATCCAAGGTCACGTGATACCATACCCACAAGAAGTACATCAATGTTGGTATCCCGAGTCTGGCGAGCGTGTACAGATGCGTAACCGATCCTACCGCTGGGGTCACGTAATTTTTTGAGGTACGTTCCTAGCAAACTTTGGAGTTGGATTCCCGCTCAGCCACCCGAGCGCGAGTAGCACCTCATACAAGCTCGGGTGAAGAAGTACCCCGCTGTTGGTACACTGAGTCTGGCCAGCTGGCAAGGGTCAGTTCCTTCTCCAACTCCCCGGGGTCGCACGATTCTAGCTCTTGGAGGTTCAGATCGGAACCTTGATCTTGAAGGTTCACCAATTTCCCAACCACCTACTTACTGCCGAGCAAAACTTGGGGGCGTTTCAGTGCGCCGCTGCCAACGTTGTCTGAGGGAAAGTCCCTGGAAGCTCCAGCCAGGTCACTCATACCGGCAGGAAACATGAATTTACATGCATTTTATCCGTCGCGCTCATCGAACGGGGTCTACCGTGCGTTTCCGCTGAGAAAAACGCCTAAGAGTGCGGCGATAACCGCCCTGTTAACAGTGGGGGCTAGCAAAACGCGTAGTTACTAGAAAAACTTTGCCCTCTGGCCGTTTCCGACGATCCCTACTAGAAGGAATCTTAGATATGGTCGTATATTATACGTTTCGCTGGCTACACGCTCGCCTGCTGCGGTATTACGGTCCTGGATGAGGTTGTGTACAAAACATCGATTTCAAATACACACTCTATCTCCCTCATTATGGCCCTGCATACCTTCAGAAATGCTCAGTACGTGCTCTACTGTGTAAATAATATGTTGCAATAGGATAAACATCCCGCTGTGGTGTTTTGCAGCCTCTGTGTGGAGGAATATGCGACGCTGAGGAGCGTTGCGTGCTCATTCTGTCGTCAAAACACCTCCGACAAGGCACAGACTGGTACACGTATTAGATTCATGCGTAATAATGATCGTACGATTGGGTTTACACCTACGCGTAACGTTTTGGAGGCGTTTGCGGCCAATTAGAAACGTCCGCAAACGGAATAGGGTTAGTTAGGGTTAGTTAGGGTTAGTTAGGGTTAGTTAGGGTTAGTTAGGGTTAGTTAGGGTTAGTTAGGGTTAGTTAGGGTTAGTTAGGGTTAGTTAGGGTTAGTTAGGGTTAGTTAGGGTTAGTTAGG